>VUQG01045384.1:0-12944 GCA_015106755.1 Etia nguti | reverse complement strand
TTTTATTTTTTCTTCTGTCTTTTTTTTTTTTTTTTACTTTTACACCCTGCCAGTTTGGAAACTGACTTGCAGTCAGAAGGATGCTACACCCCTCTTAAAATACTCGCCTGAGGTGCTCTCCCTGCTGCTGTATGCATCAATATAATATGTTCCTTCAAGTGTTGAGGACTTGTATAATGAGGCCTGACACACACCCTCAGAAAAACTGAGCATCGTGGTATGAAAATAGTTGCCACCGTGAACTGATGGCCAGCTTTATCAGTTTAATTACCGACAGTCAGATAATTGGCGCAAATATGAGGCGCTGTCAAAATCTTCACTGACTGCGCCTATGAAAATAAAAATGTTTAAATGTTGATTAAATGTTCCTTTCATTGCATTCATATTAGTTGACCAATGCAGCAATATCTGAATCCCTGTGATTCATGTCATCCTGAATAAAACAAAGTTGTTTTTTTCAAATTACAGACATTGTTAGAGAAAAAAAAAAAGAAGGAGGATCATTTAGGACATGCTCATTATCTAACAACTTCTTGGCATAATTTAGTCAGCTCCACTCCTTGTACATCACACCCAGTTTTAAAACACTAAGAAGGCAACAGTTAAAATGCTCACCTTGAAGTTTATAATCTATATTTTCAACACTTTCTCTTTTTTTACTTTTTAAACAGCATAACAAAAAAACAAAATTGAAAAAAAAAAAAAAATCTCTGCCAGACTGTGGCAGGTTTGGTTCACTTCACATTTATATACTGTTTATTCAGTTCAGTTTAAATTACAGTTCATGCAACTCTCATTCCTACATATGATCCTCAATATAATGATTGGGTCATTTCTGGCCTGCTGATTAAAATCCTCGCAAACTTTAATACAGTGCTGCTTTTGCAACTGGCCACATAAACATGTGTTTAACAGTTGCTTTATCAAAACAAGAACAGTGTTGAGAAGAAAATCTATTTTTCCACGTTCATGGCCAAAAATTGGGCTACTTTCGTAGTGACAGTGAGCAAAGCTTTGAGAGTGACGCATTTAAACAGGAAGGAGGATTCATGTCTACAGCTCGTAAGTTGTCCAGCATAGTCATGCTGACAACCAAGAAAACTAAGCTAAAAAGAAGTGACAACCACTGTAGTTTAATTTTGATATATTTTTTAATTAAGCAGTTTTGAATAATCAAAATAATGCTGTTGAAGTGTAACCATCCTAATGATTCACAGCACCACCAACCCCTCCCTTCTCCAAATGTAGACTTCTTGCACCCTTTAGAGGTGGAAAATATTTACTTTGTGTATGTAGACACAAATCAGTACATACGGAGACTGCACAGATGAAAAACTGCATTCAGGGACATGAAAATAAGATTTGGAAATTCATCAAATTAACATACTGAAAGTTGTGATCATGTCACAAAATGCCATGAGACTATGCTGGAACGTGCTTGATAGTACCAGAGAGGTATCGACCTGCAAAAATCAGTCGCAGAAAAGACAAATATTACAGTCAAAGTGTGTATATAATAGCATTGTGCTGGTAGTTTCATTCAACTTTCCACACTGGTACTGATCAGCAGTTGCTTGTGTGTCCTACATTTCAAGCATCATCCTTCACAGCCACTGGAAACAGTGAGTATGGGTGGAGGGCTTAATGTGTTTCTTTTTCCTACTACACCATACCTAACTTCTCTACGAGCTTCCTCTTCACTGCTGTGTGTTTATTATGTGTGTGTTTTGTTTTTAATCAAAATCAGCAGTCAATGCACACCCAGCCTGGCCTCCTGGATGGCTTTGCAAAGCATGCAAATTTCAGAAAAGACATTTGCAATTCTCTCTGCTTTTACAGACAGAAGTAAAATACTGTTGTTGTCCAGATCCAAAATACATGTGTGAAGGTCACGTGCCTTTAAATAGCCACTATATATTTTAATATACATGTGACACCAATAGAGTGATGAAATGTGGACATACTGCTTTTAATTGCACTCCTTTTTCCTAAGAGATCATTGACTGCTTATCATTTGTTATGTAAATGACTCATTAAATGCAAATGTTTTTCCTAGGTACCTATACTTCTTGACGCAAAGACATTTTGTATATATAAAGGATATTATCCAGTGGTTTTATACATCAAACAAACTTTGGATCAAAGTGAGCCGTACATGCCCCGCTCATTAAAATGAGTTTTGACACCCCTGCTGTAGGCCAAATACACTGAAGAACTTGTACCTCTGTCCTACTTTTCATGTAGGCTGTCTGTCCTGGTGTCCCAGCAAACAAAGGAGTCCACAACTACAAGACCTAAATAATTCAAGGCAGAGTGCAACCTAATACTTTCTCGCTGTGGTGATGTACAGAAAATATATGGCAAATAACCCTAGTTCTAGTTTCAGAATGAGTAGAAAGCAGTGAACCCTGTGACCCGTAAGCTCAGGCAGGAGTCTCACACAGAGTTAGATGCTTAATTCAGACTCAATAAAACCAGTTGTTTTGGTTAGAAATTGTGGTGTGTGAAGAGCTGGCTCTGGTAATTTCCTGTGAGCTGGTCTTTTAAGTCAATGTTACATCACACATGCACCTTAAATAAAAGGCGGACTCCGATAAGCTGGATCGTGACTAGAAGCTCCCAGAAAAAACGAGATGATGATTTAACTTAATTCCACAGGCAGATGCACAACTACTAAAGAGATCAGCTGAAATTGATATCAGTGTTCACACTGCTTAGCTGTCAGCTTATAAAGCTAAGGCAGTATTCAGAAACCAGTTCTGCTCTCCGCTGAATCCTAACGCTACACACGATGATGGCTTGCCCCCACTGCTGACTCTGAGCCAGCTTTTAATGGCTAGAACTATTCTTTGAAGAAAAAATATCAGGGAACAATAAACATGCTTACATAAACGCATTTGAGGCGTTCAAACGCATGAGGTTCATGCACCGTTCACACATATCCCACTAACTTTATTTGCACCTATTAGCAATTATAATCGTCCATTTAAAGTCTGCCAGACATGCGCATGAATGCTCACCATAAAGAAGTCCTGTACCTTTTTTTTCAGTTATTAGAACGAACCGTTACGTTTGGCTAGCAAGTGGCTACTTCAAGCCTGGCTAATCAGCAGCAAGCTAACGGTAGCTTACGTTAACGCTAGGAGCTGGAGTATCCCTTTACTGCTTACCTTTAGCGGCCTCGCAGATGTTGTTTTCATCGTCCCATTCAGTTTTCCAGCAAGTGCCAACTTGTAAGTAGCATACACGTTTCCAGTACCAACGACTTCTAACTTTTTAGTGTCTTCATATGGAGAACGGAGCGTAAAATCCCAAACCGGACCACCAGCGACAAAGTAATTTCTCCACCACTTACAACAACAACGTCAACCAAAGGTTTCAGACGGCCCCCGAGAGGACTCGGCCAATCAGAGGCGGGAGTTTCGTTTATTGACGTTTATGAGAACCAATGCTCGGGCTAGAACATTTTGACTGACGTTCCCCATTAGAGTAAACACCAAATGAGAAAGCCAAACATCCGCCTGCCAATTGGCTGCAAGAAAATGAGAGGCCAGTGGTTTTTGTGTCAGCAGCCAATGACAGTGCGGCACTCAGGCCAGAGTGACAGGTGCTTTGGAGTTGACAAAATAGCTGGGGCGTCACCGTGGCCGGGATGAGGTCATCCAGGATGATGTAAACCCTACGTCATTAGCGATGCTAAATAAAACGCAGCAGGGAACACATCTGAGTGTAATCCATCTTTTCTGGAATTGTACAAACACTAATAAGCTGTGACAAAACATGTGTACATTTAGCATGGCTAATATTACTCGCAGCTTAAGAGCTCTTTTTTTTAATAGGTCTCAGTACTTTTCATGACCATAAATGTAAATTTTCGCATGCAAAACGTTTTATTGTTGTTTTCAAAAATAAATGGAAGTACATGTCAAATGTTTTTTACTCATTAAAGACAAACTTAATGTTTTGTTACGAAGTTTTAGGGAATAGCTCACCAGGTTTCTTAAAAGAAATTTAAAGCTCTTCCTTGATTCATGGGTGAGTGTTTAGTGGCTTAACACACACACACACACACACACAACAGTGGTTTCCTCTGAAAATGGTCAGGTACAAGGACTGGACTGCAACTGAGTGAAAAAAAAAGCAGCCAATGTGCCCCCCAAAAAAAACCCTTGAAAGATCTTCAGAAAACAGACTCATTGGAAGTAAAATATAAAGAAATAAGAGGTAACTTTTACACACTACACTAAGTTAAACAACTAATTACCATTAAAGGTAAAAATAACTTATTTTGAAAGTAAAGATAACCTATGAATTATCGTTTCCCCTTTTCATTCAGAAAGTGTTATATATATAAATCCTAAATGTTATTTTCTACATTCTTCATATGTATATGATGTCTATACATCCTTTTAGATGTAGATGTATGCTATAATTTCATGCAAAATGAGCTGGTATGCCGATTTGTCTGTAAACTGTTATTTTAAAAACAAAAAGACAAACACACCACAGGTTTACATTTTAAAAATTTTAATTTTGCCCAGGTTATATAAAATAAAATCCAAGGTACAATGAGCAAACAGAAAGCACTGTGAGGGAATCATGAAAACCATAAACATGTCTGTCTGAAAGTAAAAGCACAAATTCTCTGTTAGACCCAATCAGCCTTCAAGTTGCAGCACGTAGCAAACCGGAAAAACGTAAATGCTACACAACGTTTACTGAAAATATTGTACAAAAATTTTAAAAGTTGCTGTCGTAGGAAGGCATTAGAAGCCTAGGAACTGCTCATCAAAGTGATGACCTCTTCCATTCAACGCCGCCTCCTGTCTGGACTTCTGCTGCGCCTCCGTCCGCCAGCCCTAAAACAAAACACACATTAAAAAATCAAAAAGGGAAATGCTTAAAAAAAACAAAACGTTAAAAAAAAAAAGTAAATTCAAAAATCATATAATCATTTTTAAATACCTACACTGTCAATATGGGTGGTAAGATGGAAAAAAAAAAGTATTAACAACAACAGGGTGAATATAATATTTATTGTAGTTGACTCTTTATATAGAGTTTATTATTTTATTCACATTTTTAACTTCTTACCTTTATTGTATTTTAGATTACAATTTATTTAAGGTTCAGATTTCTACTTATTGTATTTAAATGATACTTTTTTTGGTCTAATTTTATTGTTGTAATTTATTTATTAAGCTATTAGGCTGTGTTTTATGTTTTACCTGCTATAACATGAATTATAGCATAAGTAAAGTATATTGTAACTAGAAAATGTAATATCATTATTGTCATTACTGCAAATATGAGTGCAAAGACTAAGGCCTGGGTAGTAAGAGGAAAGTTCATCACCAATAACAGGATTAAATTCTACTTAAATATTACATGCGTTATAGTCAGCCATTATATAGATTTTTTTAAACTTCATTTGACTTTTGTGGAGGTGTTTTTCTTTTTGAATTAATGAGTCTCTTCATTTCTTTCTAAGTTTTTTTTTTATTTATTTTTTTTACTTTATTGAGCCACTTATTTAACGGATTGTCATCTGTCACACAGAAACTTTAAGTAAATTATATCTTATCTACAAAACTGAAGTAGTCATGTCATAGTAGTGGCTGTGTGGTAAGAGGGGGAAAAAAAGATCACTTATGATGACAAAATCCTACTGAAATGAATGTACAGAGTATGTTTCTATATATTTTTTAAACACTGGAGCTTGTTTCTGCTCCAAGATGGATGAACACACCACCCTCACCTTCTCTTGTTCTTGGGAGGCCCTCTGACAAAACACCAGTCTACACTGATAGGCTGGCCCATCATGTCCTGACCGTTGAGCCCTTCCATTGCTGCTTGAGCCTCTTTGTATGTCTCATATTCAACCAGTGCATAACCCTGGGGACAGAAGACGGTGTGAATTATTGCATATTTATGTAAACAGTACAATCAAATACTTCAGTTACTGGGAAAACACATTCTGACTTTGTTGTACAACAATCTGTTTTTGCTTCAAACTGCCTGTAAGGAAAACTTTTCACGTTCTCCATTCTTGGCTGACAGATCTTCAGGTAGGATTCACTTTGGTCCTACTTCACATTAAAACAATGGTGCCACCTTGTGGTAGAAAAGAGGATGTGTTTCTATACTTAAAAGGAATAGTTTTAATTTGCGCCTCCTCGCCCTCACCTTGTTCCCCCATCCTTTGACCTGACTATGCCCCCACTAAATTTTTATTTCAGCACGCCTTACTGAAGGATGTCTGCATCCCTGAAATGCAACTGGAAAAGGGAGAAGAGGCCTGCTGAAGGAGCTATAATCAAAGATGACCAGGTGCATCCTCTGCACAAGTGTTTTTCCCACATGGAATAAGTGTTATACACAGCTTGAAATATTAATAACAATGGTGGGAGGAGGACTCTACAAATAGCTGTTCCTCTACATTCACACAGTTGTTTCAGTTTAGCTGCATAAACAAACTTTCGCTACTTTACTATTTGTGTGGAATAAAAACAGACAAATGTGTAATATCTGTATATTCCTGTTTGAATTTGGTTAAGTTAACCTAACTATAAAAAAGTGTCATACGCCACTGTTATACTGACATATGGGATCTTAAAAAACTGTAACAGTGCATTACAACCAAACACTAAAAAGACAATGAAATGTGCTTTCAGTAAAAATGTGTTGTTGTGTGTAAAATTTCCAGTTTGATCCACATCACATGTTCAATCTGATCAGAAAACCAACAAGCAGGTTACCAATAATTCCAGTTTTCACACGGACAGAGGAACAGTATGGCATTGTTAGACCAAAACATAATCCTTTATAGACATGAAGGACATCTGCAGTATTAAAAATTTGGGATTTGGGGTTTAGTTTAGCAATATTTAGGACGATTCAGAGAAATTAGGACAGTGGGTTACTTTTTTGGTAACCAACTTGACACTGGCACTTCTCTTAGTATGAAATCAGTTAAGCTTGACTCATTGGATGGTCTTGGCTCTGGCTTCTGAGTTTATTCTTCATGGACGGCATCGTGGTGTCATCATTAAGGGTCAAGCAAACATGTTATGCAGCCAGGTGTTGTGTATGCAGGTGGAAGGCAACAGTGATCTGTCTGGGCTCAAACCACCTTTACCCCAGAATGAAGCAATGTTTTCAACCAGCTATCTTTTTTCCCCACTCAAAAAAAATTGGATGTAAAAACCAGTCAAACAAAACAAAAAGAGCCAAACGTTTAACAGAAGCGTTGTCTGAAAGATCTACGGAACAACCCCACGCCTCCCATCCCTCAAGGTGTAGCTGCAAACCACACTGAGGTTCAACTCCTAGTAGCAGGCTAGAATCAGTAACAGCCAGGGTTATCGGCTCACGCACGTGCACAACAACCCCACACAATAACAGTACCTGTTTTTTGTTATTGTATTTTTTTACCTTAAGGTAACCTGTTCTGCGATCGAGGTTGAGATGCAGGTTCTTGATTTCTCCAAATTCTGAAAACTTGTCATGGATGTCCTCCTCTGTGGCCTCCTCGTTTACACCCGTCACAAAGAGGATCCAGCCCTCCACAGCTGCAGCAAGGAAAGGAATCAGGGAGCATGTAATGAATCAAGTACCACTTTCAAGTGCATCAGCTTAAAAAAAAAAAAAACTACTGAGCTTTATGTCTATCATATAAGAACACTGTATTTGAGTTATAAAGAAATCCCTGACACAGGGTAACAAAAACTATAAACCTTTTCCACAGTGTGATGCCAAAAGTACTACATTACAGTAAAGCATTTAATGTAAAATAAAAAGCATTGGAAAAGTCAATAAATAACAGGTGTGACACTTTTTTGGAAGCAAGTCTGCTTTTTTGTAAATCTGAATGGATTTTAACGGTACCAGCGTAATCCTTCTTCTTTTGCTGTCAATTAACTCTGGTTAACATAGACTTCTATTCACACATGTAGCTTGGACTTTATACTATTGACCAAACTTATCATTACAGGCATTGGAGTCCTAACTCAAAAAAAGCAGCATTGTCTTTCCCGTTACTTTGAGAAAAGTAACGCATTACTTTACTAATCACAAGTTATTTCATCATAACTACGTCACTTTACTTTTGCATTACTATGTAACACGGCCTGTGGCGCAATTATCTCATAATTGAAGTTCTCATAATTATCAATTTACAATATAAACCTTTCACTACAGCACCACACAATTCTAACGAGGACAAACACACTAAAATTATTTTTGTGCTTAAGTATTAACACAATGACAATTAAGAACATGTATTTAAATAAGTTCTAACATGTTCTACCCAACAGTGATTATCACATCAACACCAAATGATGTAAAACTACCCAGAAAATCAGTGGTACTTTCTGCTATATCACCACAAAGCCACAGCCTGCCATTTCCAGTTCGTGACATAATCCTGTGTTAAACTGAGTCTTTACTTACATCTCTGAGGGCCTGGCTCATCCCCATCTTGTTCCACAGTATCATAGTCCTCCTTGGTTCTGGACCGGGCTCCCTCCTCTGGAAATGTCGACAAAGAAACACTTACTGTACTGCATAGCTCAAGCAAGAGAGGCTATGTAAACTATCGCCATCACACCAGAGGTCACTCACCTGAACCGAAGCCTCTTCCTTTCCTCTTCTTGGCTTTCTCTTTCAGCTTGTGGATGCTCTCTAATGAATGAAAAATGAACAAGTCAAAGCCAGCGCACGCTGCTGCAATGCTCTCTTCACTACAAGTTTAACAACGAACACAAATTCGCTAAATTTAACTAAGCTGACTGGAAACATGTTTAACATGCGGGCTCCCCATAGTCTGATCTGCAAAAACAATCACCCGTTAGCTGCATTAACCGCGAATTAGCATGTTAGCAGCTGCTAACAACACTCACAATGAGAGTTAAGTTACAGGCCAAGTAAATTTCCCCCTTCAAAAAGAAAAAGGTGAACTTTAAAGATTTCTATGTCCGTAGCCTCGCTAACTTGCACGGAGCCACTGGATAAATCAACTATACGGTGCTAACTCGCATTAGCATGTTAGCACTTATCGGGCCTGCAACCACGCAGTCTAGCTTTTGTTCCGTTTCCGAACACGGCGGCTGCGATACGGAGCTCAATATTTACACATCATTTGAACGCGGGGACAGTGAAGCATTTACCACTAACAGTGAACATAATGTTATTACCATCACCATCCTCATCCATAGGAAAGTCCTCGCCTCCCGCTTCATGAAGATCCAACACGTCCGCCATGATGTCTCTGTGTGTATGCGTCTGACCTACGTGACGTCAATAAGCAAAAAGCTCTGAGAGCCAGGCGGAAGTTGCCAGTCTGTATAAAATAAAAGTCAATATATTAAAATACACAGAATAATTAAATAAAGATGGAAAATAATTATAAAAAATAAAAACCAACTATCATTTTTATCACAGAAAGTAAAAAGGCATTCACACAAACAAGCCCACTTAGGTTTTTAATGGTTTAGTTTTAAGAAAATAAAACACTGGTGCAGTGGTTTATTGAAACGTGCAAACATACATGGAAATACAGTGCACAGGCAAAAAAAAAAAGAAGTTTGTACAGTTCTAACAAGCTTGAAAGGCAGTGTTTGGTATGACCACCTTTATTCAGTTTGAACTGTCTTAGGCATTTTTCTTGTAATTTGTGTAAATCGTCTTCAGGAAAAGTTCTCCAGGCTTCTTAACTTCTTGGGCTTACCAGGCCAGTGAAGAGCCCCAAAGACTGATATGCATCAAACTACAGCGGAGGCAGTCTGCAAAGATTGCAGTGATACTAGAAGAGACCTGATTCACAAGAGGACCCCACCCGACTCCACTCACTTCCATTGCAAGTGGCATGTATGATTTAGTTAAAATAAACCTATGACATTGCAGCTAATATTGCAGCGGACATGGTATATAATATTAAATACTTTAAAGATACACGTTTTGGAATAACTTTACAAGGCCATTTTTGGCCATTTAATTTTGAATGTGATCATCAGTATTTCGTTTTTTAAATTTTATTTCTTTGAGAACTTTAGGTAATAATTACATATAGTCTGTACATGTAAAACAATAAAAAAAAAATGTTTTTAAATACTTTGATTTTAGCAAGGCAAACAATGGGACATGACATAGACACACTTTACATATATCATAGGTTTTTCTTGCCATTTCCAATGATTTGTTGCTGAGTCACATACATTAGGATTTTGTATGAAATCCTAACATTTCAGGGAAATCAGTGTTGTTTATTTGCGCTCTCATCCTGAATTTAAACATTTCCTGTGTTTATTTCACCGTCACCTAATCGTGCTTAAAATCCATAGCGTGACAGTGTGCCTGAGGTTTATGACTCACATCTTCAAAAATTCATGCTCATTCAATCTCTATTACAGACATGCTGTGATTTCAGATAACACATCCAATTATCTCTCAGTTACTCTTATGCTATACACAGACTCATTTTCAATTGCTATTCTAATTTCACTGTATGACCTGTAGACAGGAGGTGAACTTAGAACTTAGAACTTAGGACTTTTATTGTCAATGTACAGTTGCTTGCAGAATGAAATTAGGAAGCAAGACCACAAAGGTGTGAAAGTAAAGAAAGCAATATGCACAAAAGAAGAAGAAAAACAATATAAGAACACTATGTACAATACATGTGTGTATTTTCACTCATAATTTTGTCTGCTTATATTACACTTAGTGGTGTGAACTGGCTGTAATGTGACTTCTGTATCATATGTAATCTTACCTAGTTTACAGGGAATTGCTGTTCCCTGTCATAAATGACAGCATAAGATGTGACAGCTGAAGATAAGGCAAATGTGAAATGAGCAGCATTCTTCTTTATCTTTGTCTATATTTTAGGATGTTTTTGAGGATTTATGTGATGAGTTTGTTGAATTTTACTTTTAAACAACTAGGAATATCTTTGTTTGAGTTTTGGTTTTTGTAAAAAATACATTACAAGACCAACAGGGGGCAGTCATGGATCCACTCATGCTTTTGACCCATGTGTTTGAAACTCATATAAAAGCTGTTCATGTTGGTATTCTGGTGTCATTCTGGAATACTGAGAGCTATTCTTACTGTGAACGGAAATCAAGTGTCGGTAGAGAAATGACTTCAAGCAATGTGTAATCTGATTAAAGGGTAAAAGCAAAATAGTAGAAAGATGAAAGTAGTTCTGATAAACATCCTTAGTTAATGGAGTGACCCTTATATAGTATGTTTCTATTCTCGCAGAGCACTCAAAGCACTTTATACAACATGCCTCGTTCATTCACTCATACAAGCACTTTTCTTTCCTATGCTTTCTTGTATCTTGCCCAAGGATATTTGACATCCAGACTGGAACGCCTAGGGATCAAACTGCCAATCTTCAAATCGGTAGGTGACCTGCTCTACTTCTGGAGCTACACCCAACCTTCAAAGCCCCATAGTAAGCATATATTATATATAAAAGGAAGTGTGGAAGTGCCTTTAACCTGCACTGTTTCTAAGGGCCAGCAGGGAGCGGCTCCTTTTGGATATGATTTAGGGCATTCGAGTCTTTATAGCTACTCCAGTGTAGTGCTTAGAGTAGAATCAAAGTATTTGTAAGATCTGCCAGACGGTGGATTTGTTTAAGTACACAAAATGTGAATATTGTTTAGAACAAAGATGTCAAACATGTGCCCCGCAGGCCTACCAAATGGTCTAGTCTGGCCTGTTGGACGGCTTTGCAAAGTGTGAAAATTGCCGAAAAAAAATTTATAACTTCACTGTGACCTATAAGTTTTAATGTACATGTAATGACTTTAAATTAAGTGTGAAAAATAGACACTATTGCAAAAAAGTCCCGCTTGAGATCAAATCTTTTTTAATTTTTTTTAAAATAAATGCATTTTTAAGAGATGGCTATCTCCAATCTTAAACAAAAACCAAGGCTATGACAGGTCAAAAGTGTTTAGGCCTTCTGAACTTAAACCTGAACTTCTAGACCTCTGATCCTGAGCTACTTTTGTGCAAACTACCTCTGTATTAACATTACTGGCAAATCCTCTGTGTGATAAGCTGCGTTTGTCCAGTTCCAGTTGTCCAGATCACCACTTATTTTGACTTCAGCTGACTTTGTTACACACGAGTTTCTCACAGTGCAAATGTGTTTTCAAAGAAAAAAATAACACCCAAAGCATTTTGGGCACTACAACAAAGCAGACTTAACACAAGCAAACATCACAAAGACAGTTTTTACATGCTACGGATATGAAAGTTTCTTTGTAATCACTTTATTATGCTCAAAGGGGTGCAGTGCAGTATCAGGAGGTACAAAGCCAGACAGATATGCAGGTTGCCATAGTGACACTACAGACACACAATGTCCAACCTTGCCTGCTGCTGTAACAATAAAGGGTGAAAAAGGGAGCACAATGGGTTTAAAGAAAAAGATAAGACTTTACAAATAATTTTAACAACCCAAAGATTTATTCAGCGAGATTAAAGGAACCTTTTTTTTTTCTTTCTCTTTTGCAGGTGGTGCTATATATCCCCATCTTGATTGTTTTGATGTGACTAACCTGGCTGTTGACTGGTCTGCAGAGATGTGTGCCTTCTTGCGAGTATAACAGAGTGAAATGACACTCACCACGTGTTGGTCAGAGTGCCACAAACATATATCTGAAACGCCCAGCATATAGTCGCTTTTCAAAAATATGTTACTTAAAAAAAGAAAAATGTTAAACAGTTTAATGTAAGAAGTGTTTACTTTCTACCAAAATCACATGACAGTTTCTACCCAAAATCACAGACTGTATATCAAAGAAGGATGTAGTCACAGTGACAGCATGTTTGGAAGGTTTGTTTTTGCTTGTTTATGTTTTTATTGTTTTACACACACACACACACACACACACACACACACACACACACACACACACAGCATA
>VUQG01045383.1:0-27561 GCA_015106755.1 Etia nguti | reverse complement strand
AATACACATGACAGTTCTATGTTTTATGCTTAAAACTTAAACCCAACGATCCAACTGATCCAATCAGTCCAGGTTATCCTGACTCTGGACAAACTGAAGCCCTTCAGAAGCTCCATCAGCTTCTGGAAGTCACAGCTTCTCTTTTCTTTACTGCAACTTTAGTCTGGTGTTAATTAATTTTAGTCTGATCTAGTCTGGTTTTAGTCTGATTTGAACTGGTTTTAGTCTGGTTTAAACTGGTGTTTGAGTGGGTGCTGGTCTGACCTCCACTCTTCCTCCTGTAGATGACTCCAGCCAGAAATAAGATCAGACCCAGGATCAGTCCTACGGCTCCAACGATGATCAGTCTCTCTGTTTCAGGCATGGGCGGGACTGAAGACACACAGGTGGGAGTCACAGAGTTAAACAGACACACAGGCAGGTGGACAGGCATGTCGATACAGACAGGTATTTACCCCAGTTAATAATCAGTGGTTCCGTCAGGCTGGCGTGCTCCACCACACAGGAGATCTTCTCTCCAGACCTTCAACACAAACACAAACCAACATCACAGATATTTATCTGATTTATCTGATTAGTGTGATCAGCTGATGGTTACCTGATCACCTGCAACACATTTTATATGATGGACATGACTCACAAAGGTGTGGGAAAGAAAGGTTATGGAAATGTTCACATAACTGAATCAGCAAACTCCTTGTGTTAAACTTTTAACAATATTAAAAACAATCTTGGGGACTTCCTGTTTTCGATCTGAATTTTCAGACAGTTCCTGCTCAAACACTCGGCTCTGCAGAAATTGGAACGTCGGATGGATTTAGTTGTAGCAGGAATGAGGAAGGAGAAAAGGGAACAGCTTTCAGAGGCTGAGCTGTGAATATATCTGCGTCTTTGGACGATGTTACTGTTGTTGAAACTAAAGTCAGTGAGCTGGAGCAACAGAAGAAAACTTGGACAAAGATCAGAGTTAACAGCCTGAGCTGAAAGATCAGACCCTTCAAATATCACCATTGAAGGAGTTTGGTGCTTACAGTGGAATTATCCTGGAGAGGGCACACATGGTCAGACTGTCCAGGCAAACAAAGAGTCCTGGTCCCAGGTTTGACCTGGACTCACCTGGGCATGTACTCCAAGTGGGAGTGGACCTGGTAGAGCCAATCAGCATTTGCAAACTCTTCAGTGGAAGTGATGTCAGAAGTTATTTCCTGTCCATTTCTCAACCAGCTCACTTTGATCTGTTTAGGGTAGAAGTCATAGACACTGCAGACCAACATGGCAGGATGGTGACAACCAGGAGCCATCGTGGAGTGAAGTCTGACTGATGGTTTCACTGGAACATCAGGAAGAGGAGGAATGATTTTATTTTATTCAAAGTTTAAACTGCAACACAATAAAGCTGAAGTGACTGTATAAATATAACAACCCTGAAATGGTCAGACCTTTCCTGTCAAACTAACAGAACTACAGAGAACATGTAGCTTTAGCTGAAAGTGTCAGATTAAACCTTCAGCAGTGTTAACTGTAAACTAAGTGCAGAGAGTTCAGTCAAGACTTGTGTTGATGATGATGCATCCGTGTGATGAGGTTTATATGATGATCTGATGATGTCACAGAAACACAGACTCACCTGACTTAGAAAGAACATTTGCGTACCAGATCCCAATGTTGTGTTGGCAGTACGTCTCCTTCTGAGCTCTCATAGCAGCGAGCTGTCCAGGATCCTTGTTCCACATCTCTGCATTCTTCACACCAAACTCAGTGTATCCAACATACTTCCCCACATCACTGTCAAACCTGATTAACTCCATTCTGTTGTAATAGTAAGATCTGATAAACTCGATGTCCTGCACCTCAGAGGAGTTAAACAGGCAGCGAGATGAAGAGTAAAATTCATATCCATCTAAAACACAAGGAAACAGAATCTCTCAGACTGAGCTGGTCCTCCAACACACACATCACACATTTCTACTGGTCTCTTAAATCCCGTTCAATCTCTGCAACAGCAGCATCACAAAACAAGACTATCTGGTGAGTAAGTCTTCTTTTGTTCTGTACCCGAGTGAGTCTCTTTATATTTAATACAACATGAATACCACTGCAGAGCTGAATCACCACAGAGAGAAACGCTCAGCTAATATTTATGATTTATGAGCACATTTATATAGATACACACATAGTTTACATTCCCATTTATATTACAGACCACTAGGTTCGTTTTCTTATTAATTTCAGTTTTTTCATCTGTCTGAGACAACAACATGGTCAGCAAGCTGACTGGATGTGCCTGTGCTCTTATTTTGAAAGTTCAGTCACCGCTGAGCAGTTAGAGACTCATCCTGCACTAACAGGCTGATGCCAGCTGGTGATGGTGATAGTACTCCCCTGCAGACCCTCACTTTCTTAACAATTCTTATTTTATCTGCTGTATATAATGTGTAATAGAAATGATTCAAATATATAATGTGTCTTAAAGAAACATTTAAAAGATAAATGGTATATCGAAAACTGTAAAAAAGATTAACTTTACATTTAAACTATATTGGAAAACATTAGAAATAATCTCCAGTAAAGTGCATAAACTGATAAAATCACAGGACTCCATCCCCAACATGCACAGCCCACCAGGACTGAGACTTTGTTTGGACTCATTTGACTCTGTCAGCAGTTTAATAACATGTGATGTGAACATTTCCTGTGATTTATGCATCGGATGCATTCATGGATCCAGCTGTGAGTCTGTGGAGTTCAGCAGTCACTGAAACAGTGGAACCAACTCTGAGAGGCAGAGGAGGATCACCACAGATGAAGGTTACAGATAAAAAGCAGCTGTAGCTTAAAAACTAATCACAGCTCATACTTTAATCAATAAAAACATCTCTGATTGGTTTAAACTTGTTGACCCCGTATATACATGTGTTTAGTGTTGATGAGTGTGTTGATCGTACCTGCTGTGCAGAGGGTGATGAAGAGGAGGGTGAAGCAAAGCAACGCTGAAGCCATGTTCCCGAGTTCTGACAAACTCTGACAGTCTGACTGAGAGCTGCTCTAAAAACTGAAGGACTCGGCACATGACCTGTTACGAGGAAGATTTCTGTGACATGAAACCAGGAAGTGATCTTTAATAAACAAAATATATTCAGCTGAGCAGCTGAGCTTCTCTAAAATACATGTTTCCTTCTATGATGTGGCCTCGGGGTTCCTGGTTCGATACCAGGAGGACTCACAAGTCCCTCTGTGGTTTTTTCACGACCAGTATCTGATGTTAAAAATAAAAACATGCGCGTACCTGCTGTGGCGACATCATGTGAGCAAAGGCGCATCTAAATGTTTTGTTTGTAATAATCAGGGCCTCATCATGATATGAAACATCATATTGTTGTCACTGTTGAGTGTCTTTATGAAATAAAATAAATTACTAAACTTAAAGTTATAAACCAAACTAAATAGGAAAAGTATAATAACAATGGAAACACATCAGCTGACAGCATGGAGACGTGCATGCGTTTATGGTGCAAATGTCAAATTTCATCTTGCGGTGCTTCAGCATCTAGCTGGTGCTGCAGAGGAAGAGGAAGTGCAAATGCAATTTTTTCAAACAGCTCAACAAATTTCAGCAAACACACAAACTGCTTCTGTGCAGACTGTCACATATGTGGCTGAGTTCTGTAGGGGTGGTTGGTGTAGTTCAGTGCAGGAAAAACTAGTGCTCTCCACTATGTTGCACCGGTGCAGAGCAGCTGTGGCGTTCATGGTGAATGTTAGGTTACATCGAGGGGAACAGATATCAGACAGCTCGTTGAGTTCTGCCTTTCATTCCAGTTTTTGGAGTCCAGGTACTGCAAACATCTGCTTACATCTTGTTGATTTCAGCTGGTTAAATCCAAAAAGAACCCTTGCACCTGACCTTATGATAACCACTGAGGGGCTGTGAGAGGCCTCATAGATCTAATAATAATAATAATGTATACTTTATTGATCCCCGTGGGGAAATTCCTCTCTGCATTTAACCCATTCACTCAGTGAAGCAGTGGGCAGCTACTGGGCGCCCGGGGAGCAGTGTGTGGGGACGGTACCTTGCTTAGGGGTACCTCAGGGTAGCCGTTCAGTGGATTCGAACCCTCGACTGTTTATAACCCCATCAAGAAACCAAGTCTAAGGCCTTCTGTCTGAGTACTGCATGTGCTGTCTCTAGCAGTGGGATCATTCACACCTGCTCACTGTGTCAGGCTTTTTTAGATAAATGCTGTTTATAGGCTCAGTCACAGCAGGAAGCAGTGTGCACTGTCGGGCAAATAGTCTAAAATTTATGCAGAGCTAGCTGGAATGAGTTTCAAAGCGTAGTGAACACTGCTTCCTATGTTTCAGAGACTTTTATCAGCCCAGAAATCTCTCAGATATTCTTAATGTCAGGAGTTCACTTCCTGCTTAAATAGAGATTAAATACTAAAAAAAAAAAACCCTCAGTGATATCTTAAATGCTTGACACACCTCAGTACTCTAACCATGGATTACAGACAAACAGGAGCTGTTGAAAGTCTAATTGATTGTGTTATAAACTGAGTTTTATTTGTTTTTTAACCTAACAGTAATCCTAACTATGATTCTTTCAAAAAGCACCCTTGGAGGTAACAGGACCAAAGACCTTTTAGCAGGAAGCCAGCATGCACATGCAATCTTTACCTTCAAAATAAAAGCTGTGCCTTTTATACTGTTCATTTAAGAAGTTTCCTGATTTGATGAATAATTTCAGCTTTTTATGAAAATGCAAATAATGAAATAAGTATCAAAATGAGAAAAGGAAAATTAATAAATAAATAAATAAATAAAGAGAAAAAAAAATCTAAAACTCAACATGACAAGATATCTCTAATCTGACAGGATTTAATCATCGTAGTGTGATCTTAAGTTATTTTATGCTGAAATCAATTGTTCCTATTAAATTTTTGCTTTCTTACACACTGAAGTCATACTTTTATTTTTTTAATGATGCTAAATGTTTCAGTAACAGGGAAGATATGTGGGGGTTTTTACCCTCTCTGGGTGTTCTGGCTCTACGATGGGCCACAGCCCCGCTGCATGTTGCAGTGTTCAGTCTCCTTTGTGAAGAACTCTTTCACACTATTGATCTGCATTTCGTGAACAATTATCTCTGAATCAGTGCAAACCTGATCTTATCAGATTTCCCAAAACCATTTCTGCTCAGAATGTTCCTAAAGCCTTCGCTGGTTTGCACAAGGATGTTTATGAACACAGTCTGAGGCTCAGTCCGTGTTTTCTTAAATGTATTCAGAGTATTTCCTGATGTTACTTTAGTGGCCCTTTTTAATCCAATGAGGAATTTCTTCAGTTTCTCCCACACCACACTGGTTTCAGGGGTTTCCTATGTTGTTAAATTAAAGATGGCCAATGAAACGGTTTAAACCAGATAATGTTAAATTCATTTTTTTATTTTGCAGTTCTGTAAATTCTATTAATATTTTTGATTCAAGGATATTATTGTCATTGGCTGGGTCTTTGACCCAGCATTTTGAGTTCATTATATATTGTGTATTTCTGTTATTAGTATGGAAGAAATGTTTAGTTCTTGTTTTTGCATTTTTAGTTAGAACTTGAGTCTTTGTGTTTTGTCTCTTATTGTTTCCACTTCCCCTAATCATCCCTGTGGGTATTTAGTCTCTGTGTTTAATTCAGTCAGTGTCAGATCGTCTGTGTTACCACCCTTTCTCTTCTCGTCTAGGATTTTCATGATTTTGTTCTGGGCATGTTCACATTTCTTGTCATGTTCAGTTGTCATAGTTCCCCTCATGCTCCAGTGCAAAATCGTGTTCATAGTGTTCATAGCTCTGTTCTAGTGTTCCCAGTTTAATGGAGTCACTATGTAGCAAATGGCTGCAGTGCTCTGGAGAAGAGGAATGGAAGGAGTTAGCTCTGTATTGTGCTATGTCACCACAACCCCGCTGTTGTGCTGTCTCCCCGCTGCCAAATACAGGATTGAGATTGGGCTTTTTGACCCTTGCTCCTCTTCCGGACTCACTGTCATCTCCACCACAGTTGGACCTCCCGTCTCCTGCTTCAGTTCTGGCAGGCATGCGGGCTGTTGAGGAGGAGTCCACCACCACGTCTCCCTCCCTTGTCTGGTTCCGCTTCGTCTGGTTCCGCCTCGTCTGGTCCTGCGGTTGCTACATCGCCATCTGATCCAGCTCGTCCAGCACCTCACCATCGGCGCCACCTTCCAGGCCATCGGCTGGACATCACCGCTGTCGTGGATGGCCACCTGAACTCTGTTGCCGCTATCTTCCACGCAGCCGGCCTCCAGACCTGCTCAGTTGCCGCCGTCGTCTTCCACGCGGCCAGCCTCCGGACCTTCTCAGTTATGGACTGTTGTGCTGTCGGCCTCCTGGTCGGCCTCCTGAACTGTGTTTTTTGGACTCTGTTTCTTTTTGTTTTGGACTTAGTTAGTTTCTAGCCATCCGTCCTGGGCCCCCACCACCCGCCCGTGGTGGGTTGTTTTGGTTGGTTATATATTGTGTATTTCTGTTATTAGTATGGAAGAAATGTTAAGTTCTTGTTTTTGCATTATTAGTTATAACTTGAGTCTTTGTGTTTTGTCATTTATTGTTTATGTTAAGCTCATCTAGCTTTCTTAAGCCTCTAAGTTGTTCAGCCTTAGTTCTGTTTATTAGATCTCCTTATTTTCTCATCTCCTGGATTTTACTCTGCCTTGCCCTTCATGTGTTCCATGTCTCATGTTGTCAAGCCCGTGTTGTTTGGTCTGTCTCATCATGTTGTTCTTTGTTCATTGTATTTAGTTTCACTTCCCCTGTCCTGTCATTAGGTTCATGTGTGTCAGCTATTCTCCCTCATGTGTTTTTCCACTTCCCCTAATCATCCCTGTGGGTATTTAGTCTCTGTGTCGGATCGTCTGTGTCACCACCCTTTCTCGTCTCGTCTAGGATTTTCATGATTTTGTTCTGGGCATGTTCACGTTTCTTGTCATGTTCAGTTGTCATAGTTCCCCTCATGCTCCAGTGCAAAATCGTGTTCAAAGTTCTGTTCTAGTGTTCCCAGTTAAGTATTCAGTTTATTCTTGCCACAGCCCATGTTACTGTGTTTCTTGTGTTCAGCCGAAATAAAGGCTCGCTTTCTCTTTAAGCATTCAAGTCAAGTTCCGTGTCCCTCTGTGTCTACTCTTCGGTCCGTAACTCACACACCGGCCTACCCCTCCGTGACAGTTTTCTCTATTTCATTTTAGAGTTTGAAATCAGAAGAAAGATTCTGTGTATTATTTTAAAAAGTCATGAAATCATTCTTCATAAAGCACATAAAAATTTCATATAAAACAACAAAAACATTCAGATAACAAAATGAAAGGAACTGCGATGAAAATATATGTATTCAAGTTTTCATCAGTGAATCTTTATTTGCATGAGAAACTTTCTCATGTTCTGTGTAATCAATAATCAGTCACACTGAGGAGGGTCTGAGATCGTTCTGATATGCTGCCACATCACCTGCTGGTCTTCTCACAGATTTTTAGTTTATAACACACACACCTGTAAACTCAAAGAGCAGCAGTTTATCTCACTGTCTAGCTGGCACCAGAATTAAAACTTCAGGTTCTGTGCAATCAGATACAAGCTGTTTAGATTTATTAAAACATCAGCCCCGACCATTCAGTGTCACTCGGTTTCTCTGATGAGTAAGAAGATTCCTGCTGCCACACCGAGGACACCGACAGTCAGACCCACTCCACAAAACATGGCAGGTCCAAGAATGAGATCAGAGTTCTCCACAGCTGCAGACAGAAACACAGAGAGTGACGTGAACGTTCACATCTGGAAACAGTCATGGAGTCCCACAGGGTTCAGTGCTGGGAACTATACTTTTTTATTTCAGGTAATACTATTAGAAAACACTGCATCATTTTCATTACTATGCAGATGATACTCAGTTATATTTATCTATGAAAGCTGATGAGACAACAGGAATGTCTTAAAAGACATAAAGACCTGGATGGCTTCTAATTTTCTGCTTCTTAATTCAGATAAAACTGACGTTATTGTATTCGGCCCAGAAAATCTTAGAAATAATGTATCTAACCAGATTCTTACTCTGGATGGCATTACCTTGGCCTCCAGTAACACTGTGAGGAACCTTGGAGAAGTTGGAGCTTCAGTGTTTTTATTTATGGGTGCTATTTCTGGTTACTTTTTGATAAAAGTTCACTCTCTGATATTGTTGATTCTTTACCTTAGAATCTAAAGTAACTTGAGATTACTGTTATTGTGAAACTGTACAATGTAAAACAAATTGAGTTGAATTTTCTCACCATAGAATTTGGTCATTGGTTGGGTCAGGGCCACATGTTCCACGGTGCAGCTGTAGACGTCTCCCTGCTTTGGGATGAAGTCCAGTCTGGACGTCTGTTTGAAGGAACCATCTTTGTTGGGAAAGGGAACGCTGGTGGTCGTTCCTTCTGTCACCTTCTGTTCGTTCCTGGTCCAGGTGACGTTGACAGGAGCAGGATAGAAACCAGTCACATAACAGATCAGAGTGTTTTGGACTCCGAGCTCCACATTTAGTACGGTGTACATGATGAGGCTGGAAGGAGGATCTGTGCACAAGCATGTACAGGTTACTTACAACACCACTCAACAGGCCACACTGAATATGCAACAGCATTGCAACAAAGAAGAGTCAGTATGTACAGGACCTGCACTGACTCTGTGGCACTTGTTGGTTTTTTCTCTCATATGAATTTAACTCACAGGGTGAAACACTTTGGCGTGTGTGTGTGATAAGCTTATAAAAACAAGAAGAGAAAGCACAGAAACACTGGGAGGACCTGAGCTTCTGCTAAAGTGAGATGTGTTTTCACCTGAACAAACAGAGAACTGAATGTTTGAAGATCCTCAAAGTCATGTGATAAAGAGGAAGTTTGATCTCTATGTTTCCTGTTTCACTCCTGTGTGTCTGAGGTTTTGGGTCTCTATTGTTGTGTCTTTGATTCAGCGGCTCGTTACATGAAGCTGAAGTTCTGTTTGTGTGTTTCACCTCTAAGAGTTCACATGTTCTGTGTGTTTGTGTCATCAGGTCTTTGTGGCATTTGTTGCAGGTTCAGTTTTGTCACTGATAATAAAACCTGATGAATGTTGTTTCCTGAGTAGATTTATTAAACTCCAACTGCAGCACCTTGTGTGTGAATGATCTTGATGAGATCAGGTGCTGGATAGTGTTTCCTCATATTAAAATACTTGTGATAAATGTTTGCAGGTTTGGGCTGGTACATTCTGGACACTGAATAAAGAGAAGTACTGATATGAATACAAACTCGGAATTCAGCGACAATAAAGGTCACAGCGTTTGTTAGTTCGCCAAAGATGTGATGAAAATGTTTCCGCTCAGATCATCTTTGTGTGATTTTATTTGAAAGCTTTAAATCTGGTGAATATTGAAGCTTCCCTGCTTTCAAAGAAGTAAGACCATCACTCTATGTTGTCCAACAGCTGAGAGAACACAGTATCCACTGTTGGTATGATGACAACAAACATGATGAAGCCAATCATGACTGCTAGCTTAAAATGGTTGGATTTGATCTCAAATTCAAACTATCCACAAATCAAAAGCCTGATGTTGACTGTAGTTTACCTAAAGTGTCTTTAATGATCTAACCTGTCAGTCTCTGAAATCTTCATTTATCTGGCATAAAACTGATGCTTCATGTTTCAACGTGTGTCACTGAACTCCGCTCTCTGAATGTTTCTGCTCTTTACATGTGGACTGGTGATTTGTGTTTACCGAGTTCTTTGGGGACGTCCTTCATAGCTTGACGAATTGTCTTCAGGTTTTGTCTGCAGACCTGTTGCTCAGCCACAGCTTCTTCATATTGACCTGGAAAGGTAATGGGATCTGCAAACGGGGGTAGAGGATAGATTCCTTTTTGTTTGTTAAAGTCGGCGTACCAGACCGCCTCATCATCAAGTATCTTCACAGCCTCGCCATCAGTATCTGAACAGCCGCTGATCCAGTTGTCCATATGCTGAACTTTATAGTGTTAGGAGGAGAGAAACAGAGGGCAGAGTCAGTGTCCGTCAGGTTCATATGAGCCAATCACCTATCAGAGCTTTAACCCTTTCATGCAGGACTAGACAGTTCATCAAACTTCAAAAAGAAGCACAAGCGTTTCATCTAAACTAGCAGACCTCCTTGGTATTTTGGTGACACCCATCAGTGCTGAAAATCATTGCCTTTGATTTATCAGTCTACAACATAGATATATGTTTAAATGTTGCAGAAAAGTGAAGTGACGCTGTTTGACTTTTTACAATCTGTCATGAGAATATGTTATATATTTGACCCAAGTTTGTAACTTCCTGTCGCACAGCTTTTATTTATTTATTTCAGACTTTAAAGTCTCGTTCTTTACTCAGTCCGCACAGCGCTGGACACATCACACACACACACACACTATCTGGCAACTTGGGTAACATCAGACAAACACAGCAAGCCCCTTTGCAACCCACCTCCACCCCAGCTCCACATATTCATGCTGTTAGTTACTAAAGCAGTGCACCTGTAGTTACTGGTGTCTGATCTGTTCTTTGCTGCCAAAGATAAACTACTGTGAGACTACTAAAGTCTCACATCAGTAAATCAGTTCATCATGCATGAAAGGGTTAAAATACAAGAGATTATGAGTGAATCAGAGACTCACCATCAGCAGAGACACAGAGGACCGAGGCGAGGACGAGGAGCAGCACCCACACCTTCATCTTCATCAGCAGCAGCAGCTCTGTGACTCTCACACTCTCTTAATGTCTGTGGGCTCGAACACAAACAGCACCCAATCACAGAGCAGGGACCACATGATGTCATCAGTGACCAGGCACACACAAGCAGCAGACACACATACACACACTCACACAAACACACACACAGCTGAGATTAATAATTATTTTCATATAAAATAATTATGATCAGTGCCTGATGAAGATCACAGGTGTGGAAAATGAAGATCTGGTAAAGAAACACTGAGTCAGGTGACTTAGTTGATCTGGGACTGCTGGTACATTGAGGACGCCTGGTGGACAGATGGAGAACTGCAGAAGTGATCTGGCGACACCTGCGTAATTCCAGGAGGAGTTTGATGCTGAAACATTATCAGGCTCTGAGAGGCTGAAACAGCTCTAGCCCTGATCTGTGACCAAACTACAAAGTACTGAACCCTGTCAAGACTTTCAGAATAAGACTTCCTCTCTTCCTTTCTGCTCTCTCCTCTGGCCTGTGGGAAACAGCATTAGCAACAGCTCATTTATTCAGACTGTCTTACCAATGTTCCTGCTGTTCCAGTATAGCCAACTCTGTGGACCATCTCTTAATAGAAACTACAATCTGCAGAAGACGGACTACAAAATGTTCATGTCATTTCACTCCAGTGTGTTTTAACACTGTTGTTTTATGCAGGTCGTGTAAAACAGATCATGTTTGAAAAGTTTCCTTTCATTACTCGTGTTGGGATTTGAAAGAAACAGGAACATGTAGGCGGAGGGTCTGCCTGTGACTGTGGACAGGTGGACAGGTGTTTGTGAGGGTGGAGTTAGAGCACATGTGTCTGAAGCAGTTCCAGTTTCACACTGATAAACATGAGCTGCTGGATTAACACAAGAAAACCATCAGAATCACACAGTTACAAAGTTTTAGTTCACCTTAGTGTTTCATAACTGCACACAGCTTTGTGTTCTTGATCTTTATGTTGTTGTTTTTTTCATTCCTGTAAAATATTTATTGAAACCACGTTTATCTGATATCAGCCGATTATGTAAATATTACCGTTTTTTTTATGTAAAGTGTATTTTATTGACATGGTTAATTCATGCTGAGTTTTTTATAACTATACTTATTTGGTTAGATTTGTTGAGCACTACATTGTTTTACCTGAGTGAAGGCTGATCTCAGCTGTTCTGCAGCAGCTAATGAAGGAGGTCTGGCTCGTTTCTCAGATTCTGCTCTTTTGGCTCGGCTCTCTTAGATGATGTCGCTCATGATGGCTCTTGATTCAGGGAATTGATGCATCTTTAAAAAATATTTCTTTAATTCAAACAGCATGAAGTTCTTTTTGGAAGTTTTGGTGCAGTTAGAGTCATAAAGGAGGAAGAAACAGGAAGTGGTTGAGGGTGAGTCTTTGATCCTTCCTTTCTTTAGTCACCTGCTGACCCTGGTTTGGGTCAGTGTGTCAAAGTACAGCCTAACATTTCTATTGTTAGCTGGTCATCATGTGACCAGCTGTGGTCTAACGGGACAAGTGTAATGATTACTTTTAAAAAAGTAATGAGTAATCTTTAGCAGCTGCGTCTCTGCTCCCACCCTCCTCTGTCTACACTCGCCCAGTAGCAACTTCAGTAGTGTGTCTGCTCTGCAGCCACAGAGATACTCTTCATATGATGATGTGTCCTTATGAAATGTTAGGCCACAGTGACCTTTGACCTTTAAACTCTAATCAGTTCATTCTTGAGTTCAGATTATTGTGCTGAATTTAAAGAGGTGCACTCACAGCACAGTGCTGAGCAGCTGTGCTGTTCATGGTCAGTGTGATGTCACATGAAGGACAGCATTTAAATTTTACAGTGATGATGGTGAGTCTCATTTTCACTCAGCATTCACAGATGACACCTTCACACTAGCTTTATACTGACAGTTACAATAAGCCCCGTGTAGGAGGTCAGGTAACACCTGATTTGATCTTACTGACCTCAGTTTAACCCACACAGAGCAGCAGCAGCTCAGCTGATCACAGCCTTAAACTAAAGTATCTCACAAAAGAGATTATTGATACTTATAAATGATTATTTATCCCTCCTCTGCATCACGGCACCTGAACTTTGACCCCTGCTGATGACACATATCATGTTTTTTTGATGGTTTCAATTAAAATCTGCTTGTTTTTTCACCCTTCTGATGTGATTAGGAAAAGGTGTAGTTGGTGCTGTGATCACCTTTTCAATGAGTTACTGATCGCAGGAGTTCAGATATTTGAAGTTTCATCCTTGTAAATTCAAATGTTTTTAGTTTAACAGGTTTTTCTCATAAATTTGTAAGTTTTATTCAATTATACTTCTAAAGTAAGTGAAGGGTTTTCTCTGAGTTTTACCTGCCTTTAGCGGTGACCCCACAGTGTAGTGATTCACACACTCACCTGACAAGGAAAAAAAATCCACCTGGATGATGATGAAACATTTCTCCCACTGAAAACGCTCCATCCAAATGAACAAAATCAACTTTTAGACTTCCTCACCTGGATGACTGAGCATGCATCAGGACATGCCCGATCAAACATGTGGAGCGGCCCCCTGTGGTGACGTCTGTGAATACCACCTTTTATTTACCTGCAGTGGCTGCCTTTTTTTCTGTACCTCCTCTCTTTGACCCACTGTGCATTTTGGGAGCTGGGACCTCCTTCATTATGGAGTCTGGCACTGATTTCAGTGTCAGAGGGCAGAAGGAGACAAGGAGACACAAACTGAGGAAAGCAAACCAGCAGTGAGAATAAAGCTTCTTAAGTAGATTTCTCGTTGAAATCTCGTGACATAAAATGGAAATATTCAAGTATATTCAAATTCAAATTCAGACTTTATTACCTGTAACCTGCAGCAGTGACGTTGCAAATTCTCATGTAAAGCATCAATAGTCAAAGTACCTCAAAACTGTACTTAAAGTAAAAGTACTTCTCAGTCTGTCTAAACTGTAGTAAACTTTGGCCTTAGTGGTACATGTATTACATCTTAACTTTTTCATGTCCTTGAATCTAAAATCTAAAATGTGAGGCGGTGCAGCTGCAGACTCACAGTGCTGTGAAATGTTTGAGTGGATGAGTGGGTCTGTTGCTCCCTCTTAATCTGGATAAAAACACATGAATGTAAACTCACTCACGTGCAGGCAGCTTCACTTTCTGAAATAGGGAAACATGAAGCACCATAAAATTTTTTATTTCTTTTACATCACGCACATACTCGTGCTGTCAAAGACAAACCTGCAAATATGAAGCCTCAGGGGGTGTGGCCTCCATGATGGTTCATCTCACAAAGGCAGAGGTGTCAAACATATGGCCCGTGGGCCAGAACTGGCCAAACAGGCCAATGTGGCCCACTGGGTCAGTTTAGATAACACGACAACTGGAAACGGGGGCATGGATCTGAACTTTTAAATGTATTTTTATCAGGTTTACAATTTTCTGACCAATAAAGACGTCGCTTGTGGTCTGTAACACACAGAGTTAAAGATAAACAATCAAATCACAGACGACTCCTGTGATTTACTACACCAGCTTTACTTTATAGTGAAGAAAAACTGAGACCAAGCGTTAAAGATGTACTTCATTTACTCAATAAATCAAACTGTGCATCCAAAATTAATCCGTGAAAGAACAGCGGTGTTATTGTTCTGCTCTTGTCCCCATGCCAGCCTGAAGCAGGGCAGATCCATTCAGCAATCAAGAGAAGAACAGAATAGAACTTAAAAGAATTAAAAATAATAATAATCACCGCATCAAAAGATAAATGGTCATAACAAAAAAATGTGACTGCAAATTAGGAGAAGCCTCAAACATCAGAGAACGCCAGATTCAGCTTTGAGATGAAAAACTTTAAAAGCACTTAAAGTTAAAAGTTTAAAAGCACAGAACCTCTGATGGATCTGCAGGACGATAAAACCCAACAACCTGCTCCTCCTGAGTACTGTTTCTGCTGTCTGAACTCAGTGATAACATGATGAAAACTACATGTATGTGGGAGGAAACATGTCAACATTCACTGAGCTCGTTTCACCTCCCAGGACCTCTTCTGCTCTGTGAGTGGCCAACAAACGATCCCACCATTCATCTAAATAATTTATTTGGATTTATCTGTCATCCTGGAGGATATGATCGGATTTAGGGAGTTTTTATTTCCTTCAGAGCAAAACTGAGGGTATAAAATCCCACTCGCTGAGGGGAAGAGTTCACGCTCCCTCTGAGGGAAACAAACGTTAAATTCAAACGTCTCTTGCTGAAACTTTATTAGACTCATTAACTCTCTGTGTTAACACGTGCAGCTGCCGGACACCGCCCGGTGAACCGTTAATTTTCACCGTTACGCCGTTTGTTTTCCGCTGTGCTCGCCTTTCTAGTCAGGCACTGCTCAGGACACCTCTCTCCTCGCTCCATTCTCCCGCCCTCCTTGAATAGCGCCCAATCAGCGTCGCAGATCCCGTGAAGGCTGGGGCTCAACTTCGCACACGATTGGTCACTGTTGCGGTCGATCACGAGGTCCCTGCCGTGGCGTATAAGAGCGCGGGCTCGAGTATCTGAGCACGATGAAGGCAGCTAGCAGTTAGTAGCTAGTCGTAGGTGAAGTCTGCCGTTAGAGTTGAAGTCACGGGCCGTTACAGAGCACACGCACACTGACAAGCACATGCACGGGGAGCTGGGTGCGGGCTTGTGTTCATGCACACAGCGGGTTTCCGGTGGTGTTTCGGGACTAGTTTATCTTTGAGGGGCGTGTGTGTTTGCTCCATGCTAGGCGGCTAGCTGCAGAAGCTAACTGTGTTTGTTTCTCGTAGTGCGTTTGAATTATTCATGAGGGCTCGCAGGGATTGGCGGAGTCAGCGACGGGGGCGGGGCTAGGACGGGGTTTCCTCGGGATTTGGGGGCGCACGCACTCACACACGCTCACAAAAACATAAACAGGATATTTCATACACTCGGGAGGGTGAAGTCTGGACGGCGGGCGGTGATCTCTGCAGGACACTGTGAGTATAATCGATCAGTCAGTGATTGATTATTGATCGACGACGTTTGGCTGATTTGTTTGAGTGAAAACTTTGAAGTAATCAGATTAAATCAGTGCTGCTTTAACAATATTTGTAACAACTTTTATTTTGATTATTCTTCAAAGTAAGAGTCACAAGTAAAAGCGACACTTTGACGCACTAATCAGAAAGAACTCATGGAGGTGCTTTTACTTTGAAACATCAGGATGTTGAACTTCCTTCAGGAGGTCACAGTTAAGTTTGAGATGCAGTTTTTGTCTCGTTCACCACTCTGAAGTTCACTTATTCTGCTCATTTACCACTAAAGCCTTGTTCAGCGCCCTCCCTAATATGATAACTTTGTCCCTGTTTGGCTGCCCTCCGGAAGCCTGCTGATGGGCATTAACAGACACTCAGGGCTTGTTAACATTTTTCAAAAGTCATTCATTGATCAATATTGTTGACTGATTACAGCCTTAGGGGAAATAGAAGGTGCTCGATGAGTTTTTATCATCGTACAGATCAGAGGTTTCTGTGTGGTGCTCAGTGTTTTAATGTTGGCACACATCACAGTCTGATTTGGGGGAGGATGTCAGCCCAAAGAAAACTGAAGTTGTCAGGTTACATTCAAAATTTCTGGAAACCATCAGGATGCAAAGCAGAGGCGGCAGGGATGTCTGTTTGACTGTGTGATGGAGGCAGGTTACAAAAGAAAGTTCAAGCTTAAGTCAGTGCTGAGGGTCGTTCATCCCAGTTTCAGCTCAGATTTCCCTCAAAACTGATTCCATGGAAAAACGCACTTGCTTATGGGACTTATACAAGATGTCAGGTCCCTGCTGTCCTCAGCGTTCTTAAAGTCCTTTTAGGGATGAAGATCGGGGTCCTTCAGCGTGTTTTTCTGGCACTGAGGATCCATTTTAAAAGGAGTTTTCCAGAAAACTTGTTGAGTTTAAACGTCCCTCTGGTGTTTCAGGGTAAATATCTGATCCCGTGGATCCTCAGGAGTGGAGCTCGGGTTAATGCAGAATGAGCTTAAGGTCTGTTTGCAGATGGTGTTTGACGGGTGGTGCTGCCAGCATTCACACACGTGTGTGTATGTGTGTCCCTGCAGTTTGGCTTTCTCCCTTCCAGCTGATCCAGGAATGTGCACGAGGAAATGACCGTCCCAAACAGACCAATCGCGGTTGTTCCAGGCTGTGTCGATGTGACGTGTAGTTAGAGGTGGAGGTCATGTTACGATGTGCCTACAGCGCAGATTTAACCATGAGCATGAATCCCACTTTAGGAGGGAGAGAGACAAGTTCACTTTGTTTGACAGGAGCAAACCTGGGACAAACACCGTTAGCTAAGCGGGCAGCAGAGTGGTTAGTTTGCTGAACTATCAAACACTGCCTGTTACAGTGCAGCGTGTTCATAGTAACTGATAAAATTCATCACTTTGATACGAGAACATAATTTATTTAGATTTTTACGTTTTTGTAATAATCTGCTCAGCTGCTGTTTTTAAAATCAGTTGTTGTCAGGTTTCCCCTGTGATGTCTATCTGAAATTGGTACATTTAAAATTTTCTTTATTCTTTACATGAAAATTTTTCCTCAATAATAAAGGAGAACTTACTAAAACATACCTGAAAATGGGAAAAGCAAAAAACTAAACGGTTTCAGATAAAGAAATAAAACCCTGAGTGAGGATAAAAACACAATTATCGAACCTGAACTCAGCACCAAACTCTTGGTGCTGAGTTCAGGTTCAGCTGGGTTTTTTCTGCTTGTAATCACTCTTCTAATAGAGGTTCATTAATGAGGTTACGATCAATAATTTAGTAATTATTATACAATTATGTCTCATGGTTTATTTTAAGTTGCTGAATCTGACTCCACCCCTTCTTCTTTTGCAGGTCACTGTGATTGGGTGGAAGGTGGAAGATGATGTCAGTGGACAAAGAGGCGGTCCTCACCCATGAGGCGCCCATCAGACTCAGCCCCGTCTTCCCCGCTGCCATCAGCCTATCAGAGCAGCCGCAGCTGGCTAAGCCCCTCCCCATCATCCGGGCTAAAAATGGCCTCCAGCCACCTGACGACAGCCAGTCAGCCCTTCCAGCGCCGCCTCCTCCACCTCCACCGACTCAGCGAATTGGGAAGAGGCGTTACTCCATGGGCGTGGGCTTCAAGGGGCTGACCAAGCGCCGACGCCGCGCCAACAGCGACAGTCTGTCAGAGTCCGTGTTACCGAGTCACTTCCTGTTGGGCGGGAACATCTTTGACCCGCTGAACCTGAACTCGCTGTTGGACGAGGAAGTAAACAGGTGAGGGGATGTCTGATCGATTCATTCAGAGATCAATGTAACGTCACTGCTGCAGGTTACAGGTAATAAAGTCTGAATTTAACCACGAATCCACCTTTATGCTCTTCCGCTTTGTTCTTCAGAACAACCAATCAGGAGACACCAAAGTGCTCACCCCTGCCGTCACGGGGCGAAGACCCCGTAGAGATCCTGGTGCCTCGTGACATCACTGATCCTCTGAACCTGAAGGGAGGGGGGCAGGAGGGTGAGGATGGACGAGGGGTCCTGCTGTCCCCACTGAAGTCCAAGAGGAGACACAGGAACCGACATCACAGAGTAGGAGGAGGGGACGGCGAAGGAGACAAGGAGGTGGCAGCAGCTCCGCTGTTTCCCCACACAGGTGGATTCAGAGGTGAGAGACCTGCAGCTTTACTGACACCCGGTGGACGAGCAGGAAACTGCAGATATTCATCAAGATATCAGGGAGGCTCTCTCATATTTACCAATAATGTGATGTAGAAGGTGATGAGGGGAAACATCCCAGCTCTCCAAAACGCCTCTCTGCTGCCTCCCTCCCCCTCATCCCCCGCTGGGACCATCTGCTCCCAGACCAGCAAAGTCCAGACTTCAAATCAGAAAATAACAATTTAAGCTTACAAGAAACCAGAGAATAAACAATAAACGATAAAGCTGTACCTCGGTTTAAGAGTACGAATGCTCAAACCAAAAAAAACTCAAAGCCAATTCCCCCGTAAGGAACTCCAGTGGACTGTACCGAGCTCCCAGTTGTTATATAAAATCACTTTTAAAGATATTTTCTATTTAAATCATTGACAGGGATACATCTGAAACAAATACACAACGATTATAATAAAGTCAAAATAAAAATTTAATCTGCACTTCTGAGACAAGCAGTTTCTGATGTTAGATCGTCTACTTCCTCTGCTGTAAACAGTATGTTTGACGGATGCTAGCTCTGCCATCGATAAAAGCTTACTGATCCACACAAGGTTACGTGACCCGACACTCGGGTCGGCTCGGCTGTTATTAGAAAACATACGCAGAGTTGTGGCTCTAAAACCGAGTTACACTTTGTTTAAGTTTTTTGCTCATATGTGTAGCTACTCGCAGTCCGAAGTTCCTCTGTATATATTTGTACTCATTCCTGTGAATGTCTGATTTGAGTCTGTAGCTTTAAATCAGACATGAGTCGTAACAACGGCTCTGAACTTAGTGGATGAACCGGTGTGGTGTCTACACATAAACTGAGAAAACAACCGGTGTGACTCTGTCTTTACACTCGTTAGTACCTGGCTGCTGCTGTTCTACCTGGACAGCACACCTGAGTGAAGTCTGTGTGTGGAGGGTTAACATGTCTGTTTTGTTGCCTGCAGTACCGTTGTTGAACAGAGAGGGCAGCGTTCCTCCGTCTCCTCTCCCCTGTGAGCTCAACACTGCCATCACCTGCCGAGACGACGTGGCCCCGTCCCCCATCCTGCCCAGGAGGCACACCCACCCTCCACCGGGCCCCGCCCACAAGCCTGGGAGCCAGGGTGACGGGCGGCAACGAAAGCGGCGACGCACCACCTCGACGAGGTCGGTAGATGGTGCTGGAACCACCATTGTCACAACAACCGCAGCTCAGCCAAGCAAATTCCAGACACCATTAGTGGGAGGGGCTAAAGCTGCCAGGTGAGTGTGTCGTCTAAACTGAGTAATCACTGTGATCTGATTGGGTGTCTTTATCACATGGCATCTGAACCTCCTCCTCCAGGTGTGGAGGACCTCAGACTGGTTCTGCTCACCCCAGAGAGAAGAAGAAGAAGGACAAACACCGCTACCAGTACGGGAACCACAGCTGTTACTATGGCTACCAAGGTTTCTATGGAGACAAGTGGGAGGGGCGGGTTGGGGCAGAGGAAGACCCTCGACTCCGGCTCCTGGAAGCTGATTGGTTCAGAGACAAGACCGTTCTGGACGTGGGCTGTGGCACTGGTCACATGACACTGGCTGTCGCTCGGAGATTTAACCCCACCCACATCTTGGGGGTGGAGCTAGACAAGCAGCTGGTCCGTGCCGCCACACACAACATTAGACACTTCCTGTCACATGACATGGTGGTGGACAACAGAGGGAAAACGGGAGACACAGTAGCCCCGCCTCCTCCTCCCCAACAGGAAGGGAAGGAGGGGCAGGAGGAGTTGATGAAGGAGTTCCAACAGGCTCTCTCCCTCCTCTCCTTCCCTCTGTCCTTCAGGGTGAGTCGGGGCCCTCTCTCAGCTCCTCCCCTCCTCCCTTCTCCAGCTTCTTCCTCCTCCAGGTTCCCTAGTAATGTCACCTTCATCCAGGTGAGTCTCACTCTCCATCAGAGCCTTTGCTCCATGATGTCCAGCCGACGCTCACCGCTGTGACTCCTCCCACAGGGCGACTACGTCTCAGAACGGGAAGCTTGGCCTGGGCGGGGCTATTATGATGTCATCATGTGTCTCAACGTGACCAAGTGGGTGCAGCTGCAGTCAGGTGACGCAGGTGTGGTCAGACTGTTCAAACGAGCCTATCAGAGCCTGTCGCCAGGTGGAATATTCATCCTGGAGCCACAACCGTGGAGCAGCTACTGCCACAGCAAGAGAGCCTCGGTAACACCCGAACAACATGATTATATCATATCATACACATTTACTGTGTGTGTGTGCGAAACAGCGTCCATTCTTTACTGATCCTTCTGCCACAGTGCGATCGATGACAACAGGAAGTATTTACACGTATAAAGTTCAGATTTCACATATGAAGATAACAGCAATCCGATCTTTAAGTGATGACGTGATGAAATCTGCTTCTGGGCCCAACAGCCTTTAATAAGTCTGTTGTGTTTTTAACATGTTTTAATGCTTTGTATCTTGTTCTATTTAATCTCAACAAGCCCCTAAAAACAGTCAGTGATCACTGTCGGCCTCTCTCAGTTTTATTAGCACTGTTCATTTTAAAGCTCAGTTTTTAAAACCGTACGATGTAACTACAGCCCAGCCCATGCAGCAGTATGTTAATGACTAACCTTATATCAGTTGTTCTCCTGACTGAAGTTTGGTCCGTTTACAGCATCCTGCCATGTGATTGCATTTGTCCCTAACCATCGGGAACCCTCACGTTAGCTTTTATTGAGTGGAAAAAAGTTAGCATTCATCCCCCCAGCTTCACCGTTTATATTATGCTAACATAGCTGTGTCGCTAGCGATCATGTAGCGCATCATTATATACCAGCTAGCCCCACTTCAGTAACCCTACAAAAGTCACTTCTGTTTAGTTTTCTGTCTTCATTTATGTTGGAAGTGATAGCAGAGCTGTAGGTTTTAATTTGTTTGAGAAATCTCTCAGTCAGAACATGGTATATCATGTTTAGATGGAAACTAGCGAGCTAAGTTCCTGCTAACTTTTAACTCTGTTAAATTTAATAAATTCTGTTTTCATGGATGCCTGGATGTTAAACTTAATTGTTACAACTGGTAAAGCAGCAACGCTGATCATTTTATTACAGATGAAAGAATTTAGACAGTTTTTAACTCTCAGTAATGCTGCAGTGATCGTTTGACTTTCGGACCTGAAGCAGCGTTTGGGCCCAGACACACCTAATGACGTCAGACTCAAAGAGTGGATAGAAAATGTCAGCGTGCATCATTGTTCATACTCCTCCTAATAATCAGAATATTCATTTAGTCACATTCTACGGTCTTTTCTTGAAGCTCACGAGCTGCTGCATCACCGCTCATTCCAGCTCAGGTGAGTGGGCGTGTTGCTTCCAGTGTCTCCCACCAATGGGAGCGAGCTCCAGACTCAGAGCCTTCAGTGGTCTTTGGTGTCACAATGGCCGACCTTTTAACAGATCCAGTTACAGCAGGGATCCTGATGTAGAGGTCACGGATCATGGTCCCAGTGATATGGACCAAAGGTCGGTATCACAGGAAGTAAAGCCATGCTTTAGCCCTGGTAAAGCACTTTTGTGTATCTTCCTATGAGGCCTTCGGGTGCACAGGTCCGAGCGTTGGTGTTTTCCTGCTTCAGATGAGATGATGGAGATCGTTCTGCTCACTTCTCAGTAAACACTTTATGCGTCAATGTCCACGTTTGAAGGACTGTGTGGTCTCCTTGTCAAATTCTGTAATAGATTTTATAAGCACTCTGCAGGAGGTTCACATCTTCAGTTATAACTAATATGTATTAAAACAATTCAGTTATTAGGATATTGTTTCCTAAACAATCAAAGGGTACGAGTAATTATGATCGCTGATATTTTGCATTAACTGTGTCAGTAAAAGTGTTCTCATGTATTCATTTGCAACACTTTGAGCATTTTGACAGAAGAATTAATTAATTCATGGATACTGGTTCACTAAACACACATACAGTGAGCGTCTGTAAATATCTGTGCTTCTGTGTATATACATCTAAGAACATGTAAATGTTTCTATTCAGCAGCATGCAGGACGTGTATCTAGTAAAATGTTGATTTCTGTGATTTTTCAGAAAACGACGTTCAGTCACTACAGGAGTTTGAGGCTCAGGCCTGAACAGTTCACCTCCTACCTGACAGACAGCGTGGGCTTCAGCTCCTACAGACTCATCACACACACAGGTGACAATATACACATATACTGTTCCCATACACACATCATGGGCGTGAATGTCAGGGATGTTTGGGGCTTAGCATGCGGCTCCTTGTCCAGACACCTCTGATAGCCATCAGCAAGGCTCTGGTGTATTCTACCTCGTACTTGACCACTCGTCTTGGCAGGATTGGTAGAGTTTAGTTAAATTGGTTGGTTTCCGGGGATGGATGGATGCCCACACTTGTAAATACAGGTACACAGGAAACCACCACAGGGTGGCGACAGAGACTGTGAAATGTCTTGTAAGTATGCTAGCCAGCTAATGCTACCTAGCTGTAGCCATAGACTGTATGTTAGCATTACTGCTAATGATTAACATCCCTGTAAATCCTGCAGTTTCACTGAGCACACCTCTTTGATGCCTTGTTAGTTAATGGCAGCAGGCCAGGTGGATAACTGCAGACGTTTACCTGAGCACTGTCAGACTGTACAGGTGTGTGTACGTGTGATCTGAGCTGTGTGCTTGTGTTTCCAGGTAACCAGCGGCCGATCTACCTGTTCCATAAAGGCTCTGCGCAGAAGAAGTGAGCTCACGCCTTCTGCGTCCTTCTGTTTCTATGGAAACGGCCTTAAAACTGTGACTGAACAAGGGTATTGGTTGCTTCTGATGATGTCGCACAGCAGAGGAGAGAGAACTGGAAGCTGATTGGATAGCAGGACTCCTGTGGATGTGATTGGTTGAGCCCAGGTGTCCATGTCCACCTCGACCGGTAACATGATTTTTCCAACCAATGAGATTTCCCCACACAGAAGTGATGTCATGTGTCTGATGCTGGGATTACACTGGTTATTGATCAGATCAATAAGGCTGTAAACGGACTGTTAGTGGGACTAAAGCACAATGAAATAACTGTGTTGCTGTTGGCTGCTGGATACCAACAGGAAGTGGTTTTTCAAAATATTTCTTCCATTGCTTTTTTTCCTTTCAAAATAAAGCGACTGACTCAGAATCTTTGAATTAAGGCTGCTCATTTGTTTTTCAGGTTTTATGTATAAAAGTAAAACGTTCAGTGTGACATCTTTAGAGCTTCAGGTTACCGAGGTGACGTGATCCTAACCAATCAGCTCCCAGGGTTCCTGTAGATGTTTAAAAAAGCATTGAATTCCTCACAGTAAGACCTGAATTGGCATTAAATTCATTAAACATACCTCAGATTGTCTCTTTCATGCTGTCTGCTAAGCAGTTAGATGGAGACCTGGAAATTCTTTTGCAAACAACAACATCATGACCCCTCCACATTAGAACCACCTCCACTGGCTCCTTTAACGTGGAGAAGTACCCGCTCTACCCCAGGTCCTTCCTGAAGGATCAAGCTCCTCATCCTAACTCTAAGGAAGACAGCACACATCCTTCAGAGGAAGATGATTTCACCACTTAAGCCTCCGCCTCTTACCTGCGCTATAAACTCTCTATAAATGTTAAGAACAGAACCAGCGACAGAGGGCAGCGCTGGTGGAGTCCAACACCCACCAGCAACAAGCAAGAGAGCATGTGCACGTGAGTGAGTGTGTGTGTGTGTGTGTCTTCCTGCTGATCACAAAGGGTCATCTCCCCTCACCCTGTATATGGCTTAACCCCTTTAATGGTCCACCATATACAAGCACAGGTGAGGCCATAAAGGGCAAGAAGTAAACATCCTTTACTAAATAAGAAAACAGAACCTTTACATAGGATGTGCCTGCAGTTAAACACTATAACCTCCCCCACCATTCAACAGGCCGGGGAGGAGAATAGAAACAGAAGAATGTCTTTGATCATGCAGTTTGAAACAAGGCTTACAAATTTAAGTACAACAATGGCAACATTTAACAATTCACTCTAACATTTACATTTGCTTGAGTAGGGTTAGGGGTTTCCACCTCAGCATGCAGTCAGTCTTTCTAATGACCTAATAGTTTTATGCAGGTAGCTGCAGCAGGGACGCATGTGAAAGTTTCAGGACAGCGTCCCTCTTGGACTGGAGTTCGACACCCCTGACCTAGAATGAGGCTCGTCACATTTACAACCAGACTGGTTCCCCCCTGTGCTTGTGTGAGTGTGTGTGACAGCAGTCGTCTGGAGCTCTAAGATTTGTGAGTGTATGAAGGCATTCAGATTTGTCAAGTTGTGCGTTTCCACCAAACTGTGACCTCGTCTGTTTTTCAGTCTCGGCTCATGTTTAATTCTTTGATCATTTGCGTATAAAATGACTGCAGCGTCGGTCAGTCTGCTTCCAGCCTGACCATCCTCCTGTCAGGCCCCGCCCACCAACACCTGCAGCTTCAAAGCACTTTAAAAAATTTGTTTTTACAAATATTTGTCCCACAGGAAGAATTTAGTTTAGCAGCAAGGGCAACAATAAAAGGCTGCAATACAGTTATTTGCCGTGGTTCCCAAACTTGTTTTGCGCCCCCCACACACACACACACACACGTGTTTGGGCCTTTCATCCACACGTAAACAGCGTGAATAACCGAAAACGGAGATTTTTTAAAACTCCTGCCAGGTTGGAGAATTTAGAAAACTCAGTTTTTGCGTGTACGTGTGGACGAGGAATACGGAGTTCGTCACGCAACATCAAAGGTGTGTGCCTTTTTTCACGTCACGCTGTGCGCCACATTATTTTTACATAAGATGAATTTCTACAATGGCGGATAGAGACAAAATACTGTTGCTGTTAATCTATCTGCAGTTTTTACATGCTTACATACACGCAGTTACTGTTCCCCTCATGGTGTGATTATTTTACATGTAGTTGTTTTTTCCTGTGTATTAATATTCAACATTGCTATCAATACATTTTTCAAAAAATGCCTCTCTGTGCGAAACGGGTTAAAAAACATAAACAGCTGTGGGATACTGTTGGTCCGTGATTTGGACAGCCCAGCGCGTGCTCACGACGCAGGGAAAACAAATTCTGCAGGGGAGACCTACCTTGGCACTTGTGCAGGCGAAGTCCAAGCCAAGATATGTTGCATGGGTGCATGGGCCCTCAAGATCCTTATGTAAGAGATGCAGGAATGTGACAACAGCATCCTCCACACCTCTTCCTGCCCTGTAGGAGAACTGGAAAGGGTCATGGTGATGTTCAGCCTACATTAAACTCTCCTTCTTCTTTTGTTGTTATTATTTCAATTAATCCAAGCCATTTCCTCTGATATTTTATTTATTACAATGAGATGTTTTTCATGTTATTTTGCCTGAGATAAATAAAGCATTTCTTATGTTAAGTCCTGATTTATTATGACGTCATAAAGGAAAAAATCCTACCCTCTAGATGTAGTCCCTGCAGTGTCTACTCCAAACTGAGCCAGCTGAGAGCATCAGCGACCAAAACCGTCCACTTCTTAAACACAGAGGTCTCTGCTGTGGTTCCTCTCACTCACCACCAGGTGAGGATGTCCTGTCATTAACCCTCACTGGACCAAACCAGGTAATTATACTGTAGCTATAAAAAACGTTGCCTACCAGCTGGTTTAAACACATATTCACAACTGCATTCATTGTTAAAATCATTTTCTAATGTAGGATCAGCTAAAGACGTAATAATGAGTGAATGTAATAACTGAGGAGAGCCCTGCTGTCTCCCTGAAGTCCGGGAGGAGGCCCAGTAAAGATGACATGGAGGAGGAGGAGGTGTTAACAGTCCACCTCACAGGTGAGATTCATTGGTACCAGCCGGCGAGGAGGCTGCAGGAGTTTGTGTGTTAGCTGTGTTTCACCTTCTTCATGCCGTAGTCATAGTAACAGCTGAGCTGCAGGTGCAAACAGGATCCCATGATAGACTCACAAAGAGCATCCGAGTAAATCTTTATTAATTTTAATGGGTTAAATAAATGAAATACAGCCTTTCTGCAGCAGCGTCCACAGCTCCCACTCATGCAGACTGCTCACTGCTTACCCGACACTCACAAAGCTTTAAACAGGACATGACTACAGAGTAAAGACATAAACTGATCAGTAGGAGAAAATGAAGGAAAATAAAGTGGTTCCAATATAATTCATAACATCACACTGACTCCACTCTGACATCACTGATCAATAATCAAAGAACACACAGATCAAACTTCAGCCATCAGAGGAGTCGGATCAATGGAGCTGCTTCTGTTCCCGATGTGCTGATCTCTCCCTGCAGAGGAGACACAACAGCTTCACACACAAATACAATAAAATAATAAGTGAAAGCAGAGAGAACCAAGTGAAAGTGAACAAACACCTGTAACTGTGAGCAGCACGATTCTCCATCCGATGATGTTTCCCACACAGCTGTATCTGCCACTGTCTCTCTCTGTGGGGCGTTTAAGGGTCAGGCTGAACTGTCCGCTTTTCACACGCTCGTCATCTTCACTCGGTCTCTGTAATCCAGCTCCTGTTTGTCGGGCTTCTCAGGACGGTCCCACCACTCCACCTGAGTGTCTTCAGGCATACTCCGCCCTCTCCTCCACCTCAACCCGACGCTCTGAGAGAACAGCAAACACAGCGTGAGGTGCACAGACAGCAGCAGGTTTCTGAGGTGTATAGAAAGCTGAAGCAGATCAGAGCAGAAGGTAACAGAGGACAGCAGTGTAGAAGAAGATGTTGGAGCTGATCAGTCTGATGGTGCTGGGGTTTTTTCTTTTGTTTGTCTGTGTGCTGCTTCACAGTAAAGTCTCCTTTCAGTGTGGAGCTGCTGATTAGATGGATGGAGTAAACTGATACTGGTCCCACCACCATGATGAGTTTGACCTTTGACCTGTATCTACAGCACTGACCTCTGACTTTCAGCTCCACTTGTTTCTTCAGCAGGATGTTTCCCTCCCTGCAGTAGACGGTGCAGGTGTAGGTGTTTGTGTCTCTCTCTGTGGGGTATTTCAGGG
>VUQG01045382.1:2708-16920 GCA_015106755.1 Etia nguti | reverse complement strand
CCTACAGGCCAGTGGACACTCTTTCAATGATGAGGATGTACACATCCTGGACAGGGAGGAACGCTGGTTTGAGCGCGGAGTGAAAGAGGCCATTTACGTGAAAAGGGAAAGACCATCTCTGAATCGAGGAGGGGGCCTAAGGGTACATCTTTCGCCATCTTACAATGCTGTGATTGCAGCCATTCCCCAACTCTCTGTGAATGGTACTCATGGCCATTGATCAGTGGTCTTTGATCAGTGGGTTTTGGTCAGTGGTTGTTGATAAATGGTCATGAGAATTTGCATAATTAAGATTAAGGAACTGACCTCCCAGCCCATTGTTCCTTCAGTGGGCTGGTTTCAGTCATTATGCAAATGTACTGTTTATAAGATTGGGGAAACCTGCAGTCAGCTGAGACTGAAGAAGTCACTTGGATGAGTGACGAAACGTTTCTCCCACAAAACGTTACGTCCAGATGAACAGAATCAACTTTTGGAGATTTACTTTCCTGGATGATTGAGAATGCATCAAGTAGTTTATTATATTTCTTACTAATTTTCTATGTACTGATACACTGTTGGAGCTTGGATACTTAAACTCATACCCGAGTGTACTTATTTAACCTTTTTAAAACAGGATTTTTCTTTAGTATTTTCACAGTGTTTTTAATGTTTAGTGTTATTAATACTGTAGGAACTTCTTTCCTTAAAAAAAATCCATCAATAAAAAGAGTACTCTTGTAATTATCAAGATTTTTATTAAGCATACTGTACATTCATGTACCAAACAGCATCACATGAAAGTCTTCTCCTGTGCTCAAGAGTACTGAGAGGAAGGCCAGAGTCCGCTAAATAATGAGGATTCAGGCTCCACATGAACAAAGCGACACGAGGGGGAAAAAGAAAGCAAACAAGACTAAAGTGACTAGATTTAGTCTAACTTAAATCTGGTGCAACAACTTTTTCAGTGAAGAACATTCTGTCAGCAAAAGTTGGACTAAAACACAGAGCAATAAATAGGCACTAGGGAAGTAGCCACATCAGCGCTAGGCCATTAGTCAGAGAGCTGTTGAAAAAGTGGACAGGCTGTTTGGGGGGTGAAGCTGTGCTGACTCGCAGTCAAATCAAAGTCCCAAAGGAAAGCGGGTGGAGGAGGAATCGGCTTCAGTGTTCGATTGTGATTATGAGTCTGGTGAGAAAGCTCTGTGTGCGTTGGGGAACTGCTGAGAGTTGAAATCCGGGTCTTCCCTCACTCGTTTCTTGATGTCTGTTTTAACCTGTAAAAAAAAATTTAAAAAAATTGGCTTCCATCATCAGTCAAGAAGGTAAATGGGCAGTCGTGTGACCGTGAGCATCTTCAGTAAAGGCTACAGTCACAGTGGAGTTTAAGGTGACGTTTTGTCACTCAGCCAAGTGACTTCTGACTTGGATGAGTGACGAAAAGTAAGACTTTTACTTTGAATACAAACCGTCTCTGTTTACAGTTTGTGTCATAGTGTTACTGCTACTTAACTAGCAGTTACTGAGTGTTTGCACACGAATTGGCATCTTCCAAGCAAACTACAGGCGACCGCAGACACCGTATACCTCTTTGCAACCAGTTTCATCTAATGAGTGCCAGCAGCCATTCACCAACTAATTGAAGAATACACATCTTTCCCTAGTGCTGTGTGGTTCCCAGCAGATCTCTAGGCCTGTCTGACAGTAGAGGCTTTAACCACTCTAGTAGTTTTCTACTACAGGAAGTAGCTCTCCAATTTACCAGCCACTTGCACCTTTTTGTGTGTCCTAACTGTAGGAACTGACCCTACATGACAATTTTCTTTAATGCTGGTTAACAGGAAAGGAAAAAAACAGCTACTCTGGTGCCGGGAGGTCTAAAAAATATTTTCAGGGGCCTAATTGCTAAAAGTGGCATACACAATTTTCCTCTTCACCAAATTACATAACAGCAACATAAAGGGTGCTCTATCAAAAAGTGTTTTGTGAGCTTGTAAAACGTTAGAAAGCAAATAAACTGGGTGACAACATGTGATTGTTACTGTGTGATCAGGTGCAGCCACTGTGTCAAACAAATCCAAGTCATCACTGTCGCGTTTTTCCATACTTTAGCACTGAGATGGACATTTTGAATCCTACAGTTAGTGTCATCAAGTTACAGGATTATACAAACTGTGAGTTTCCTTTGATCATTCTGGTGTGCTTTCACTCATCCTTCCTCTCCTTAAAAACACTCTTAGGGCTCTTAAAAGCCCTCCTCCTGATTTGCCAGCAGTTTTCCACATTAGGGGTCTTATAATGGATGCTTTATGATATATTTCTTTTCTTTACCAGGTTTTTACATGGCCAGATCTATGGAAGTTGTGCTCAGTATAAACATAAATGATGTGCGAGGCGCCTCTGCTTGATTTTTGCCAGTTTATGTAAGATGTAGTTACCTGTTCTGAATAAGCTTCCTTCACCTCCTGGGTCTCCAGGTCTTCCTGCAGCCGCTCAGCAGAGGTGATGGGCTTCACTCCGGTCGTCCTGGCTGCTTGACTCACTGCATCAGAGAGGGAGAGGAGGGCCGCACTGCCCTGTCCTGTCTGAAATCACATACACAAACATGCAGCATAAAGAAAAGGGGGAGAGGGGAAATTCTTATGTGATGACAGAAAGTTGCACCTGATTTTATTACCTTTCTGCGTTTTGCTGGCATGCCATGCAAATATGCATCAGACAAAGGAGGCTGAGCCTTCATCTTCCTCTGAGTCATTATATCACACCTGATGATGGGAACCCATTCCTAAAACACAGACAACGGGGAATGTTTGGATTAACCAGAAGTAGCTTTGAAAGGACAGGTTCATAGTTTAGGTCAGCTGTGTTACTGCACTGCACTGCAGCTAAGCAAGGCAAACGCAAACACACAGAATTCTGCACAACATGTGTCCAAAACTTTAACTTTGGTTAAAGTTTTTTTCACAGAACAAAACTGGAATTTATGCTTCAGTTGACGGCCAATAGAGACAATCACCTATTATTATATATATGTTTTTCCAAAAAAATAAACAGTTGCTATATATAAAAAGAAAAAACTGGTGCCAGTGCATCAATAGGACTCGGTAAATGTAAAGCAGGGACACAAAGAGTTAAAGACTTTTTCCAAATGGAGGAAAGAGATGACCGTTAAAGCAGTAAAAAGCGGTGGGAGGGGGCTCTTACAGGAGGAACAGCAGCAGCCCAGCCGTCCGACTCTCCAGCAGACTCCTCCCTCCCTCCCTCCGCTCCCGCCACTGCCATGTCGCCACCTAATGGCACGGCTCCTCCTGAGGCTCCCAGGTCCCCAGGCAACACCCTCGTGTCCCGTGATGACGCCCTCGTCTCCTGCGACACCGACATGGCCTCCTCCGCTGTGGTGGCTGCAGCTGGTGAGAGGGTGTCCCCGATCTTTGGAGGTGGAGAACAAAACCATGAGGAAACTAAAAGGAAAACACAGGACCAGAACTGGCAAACTAAGGTCCTCTGAACTCTCACACACCATGCTTACCGTTGCACTTTGTGCCTGTTCAGGCTCTTGGCTGCCAGCTGCAGAAGACTGATCTCTCTGTGAAAGAATACCATGTAATATTTATTAGCCATTTCAGACGTGCGTTCAGAGAAACGTGATATGGAGCAGCCATCAGATAAGAGGGACTGCTCTCTCTGCATGTTGCACATGTGCTCTGCTGTGCAGGAAACACACAAGGACAGTAAAACCAGATTCTGAGTCTGAATTATTGGCAAATGCTTGGAAAGAGTGTTTGACTGACCTGCTTCGTCTGCATCTGCTTCAAGTCACTTGGAAAGATTTTATTAATATCAGAAGAGTTTCTTAAAAATATTTTAAGTTATTTTAACTATGTAGCTGCACAGTTTGGTTTCATGTTGTACTTGTGTGGACTCTGGTTATGATTTTGATGGGTAAGGCCATTAATTAGGAAACCCGCACTGTTTCTCACGGCCAGCAGGGGGCTGTCAAGCTTGCACTGAAGTCTATGATCTCTGATGACTTCGTGGTTCTATTTTCAACTTTTACTCAATACAACATGATGATTACTTTGAACAGTCCAAATTGAAGTTAAAGAGGAGGATAAAGCTGCTGTGTTGCAGGATGGGGTGATAAGCTGCTACTGTGCAGGTGTGCAGTTTATCTATCAGATCCACTCCTTGCTTGTCACACACACAGCAGCAAATGCTCTGCTTGAGGCTTCTACACAATGACTTCACCAACAGCCTAGTCAGGCCCGTCACATGTCGCAACGTGCAAAGATTTATCTGTAACTGCAGGATTTTGTTTGCTGCGAGTCACAAAAATTGATTTACAGATTTACAGTTAAACTTTAAAACACACTACAAAAACAGCCCGAAGCTTGAGCAGCTGCATCATGCAGGTGAGGCATGGGGGTTTGCTTTCTTTGAATTACCAACACGTCCAATTTTATTCGGAGAATTAGAAATTTAACGTGCATGTATGTGTGTGTGTGTTTGTGTCTGCTGGGTTACCTGCGTGTGAACTATGTAGGTCTGGATCTGCTCCTGTGTGATGGGGATGTGCTCCAGAATCACCTGCAGTCTCATCGTCATCATGCCGGTCATCCAGTTAACCAGACTGGGGCTGATGTCACTTGACATCCTCCGCTGGAACAAAACAAAGTTTGCTTATTATCTCACAGGCGCATTTTCTCCTACATTTCAGGTTACATCCTCTCTTTAAATTGTTAAAGTATACCACTTTTCTTAGTTCATATCTCTGACTATTTCTATTAACATTAAATGACAGAGCAGCTGAATTCTTCATGCTTTACTTGTATGTTTATAATAGTGCACATGACACTCTCTCTTTTTAAATCACTTTTAATAAATAATTGCAAGTTTAAAATTACATCACGTCTTTAATTCACGGCACTTCTGAGGTGTGTTTAAAGTCTGACTTTCATATCTGCTGTTAAACAGTGGATCTCCATATTAAGCTTGAACTGTTTTAAATAATGTGTAAACTGTATGTCCTAGCTGTAATAGCTCAGAAGTTACACTAGTTGATGCTAACTGATGATGCAGTGATAGAAAAATTATAGACAAGAGTACAATGGAACTGTCTCCTGTCAGAAGCACTCAGTAGCGCCTCTGTGTGGCCTTGACTTCTCCTGCAAATGCATGTAAATAAAATTGAATTTGTGAAAAAACACCATATTTGACCTTCTTTGACAAAAATTTACTAATTTCATATGTGACGATAAGTATTTATTCTTGCTGAGTGGAAATTGTGTACATACAATTCGGTGGTTGATGACAGCAGTTAGAGCCCTCTGGTCTCCTCTCAGGCAGTGAAGGTTGAGAGCAAGACACTCGAACAACGCCTGGTTACACATCTGTAACAGCTGGGGCCCAAATGTTTCATCTGGAAAACACAATTTAAATTGAATAATAAAAATAGTGAATGTATTTCAGTTACAAGTATAACATTTCCCGCAAATATTCCAAAGATAAACTCTTTAAGCTGCTCTTCAAAAAAAAAAAAAAAAAGTGGCAATAGTCGAGCTAAAGTTGAGTTTACCAGTGCAGCGTAGAATGTGTGTGGCGATGCGAGTCAGCTGCTGTCTGAAGAAAGTCATGTTGGTCTGGGTGACATCAACGCCCTCCAACACGCTGACTGAAGACTCTCTCTGTTGGATTTAAAAGGAAAAGATCTCTTCACAATTATTTCAGCCAAAAGCAGATGGCACTTTAACATAACTGGCTATTACTCTTTAATGCTGTGCAACGGGTTAGCAGGACTCAAGGTTTGCTGCTGTTACCCTGTTTGCAAGCAACTAACATTTTCCCTACAGTGTTATCACATCCCAGCTTTCAATCACTGACTGTGGCAAAATGCATTTGAACACTCCACACTACATGCCATGCCAGCCATGACTGAATAGGACAGAACATAAACATGCAAATGGTAGAAATAATAATATTTATCACTGATAGCAGCTAGGCTAGCTGTGATAGCAAGTTATTTTACTTAGGTGCTTCAGTACTGATGAGTCTGAAATAACACCAGTTTAATACTTGTTGGTACTATCAGCAATTCCAAACACTGTCTACCTTCATCTACTGCAAATTAAAGTGGTTTTATACACTTCACATCTGATTTTTTGCCTATCAGACAAAAATAACCCATTAATATTAGGCAAAGTCGAGCACAGCCTGATGGATGTGACGCATGTGATGCTTTCCCTCTGCAGTTTAAAAAATAAATAAATAAAACAGGTGAACTGATTTTGGGGTCCAGTTCCAAATTTGTTGAAGGTCAAAGGACTTCAAACTGACAGCATACATGACGATTTTTATAAGTTTCCTTTAATACAAATTTCAGTTTTAGTTCAAGTTCATCGCCTGGTTACAAGACCTGAGGTCATAGACAGATTAGCAAAGCTATCACTTTAGCAGGAGGAAGCCAAATATAATCACTCTCCACTCTGTAATGAACTTAAAATGTGCACATCAATGATGCTGTGACTCTTTAGCTGTTATTCTCTGTAGTGAAGTGATGTTCAGTTACATCTTTTGAGAAGCGCACAACAGGCTGAATGAGATGCAGATATATCCAAAGTCAATCCATGGAACGATATTATGTGCTTGATCAATTCCTGTTTTGTAAATTGTCATGAGAAGAGAGTAAGTGCAGTACTTACAAAGCTTTCAGTGATATATTCCTCCAGTTCATTGACAAGACTGTCAGCAGCAGCCTGTGAAAGAAAAAGAAGACAACATGCGAAGGGAAAGAAAACATATCAATTACTGATCAGGTTCATAAAAAATAAAAACAGACAACCAACAAAAATGAAAGATATGTTAAAAAGTAAAATAGCTCTGTCTACTTGTAAAGTACCTCTAAAATTGCCAACAACATTCAAAGAATAATACAGATTCTGGTGAGTGGTACTGACAGCAATGTTCTGATCGGTGGGCTCTCTGCCGTTGAGGTAGTTCTGGTTGAAGAACTGGGCCAGTTGTGGCTGGATGCGGCTCAGAGGCTGGTGCTGGCCATGAAGCAGCATCACCAGGTCGGACATCGTGAAAGTTTGACACACCAACATCAGCAGCTCCCCAAAGAACCCTGGACCCGCGATACAAAAAAAATGTACACAATCAAGAGGGAGACAACCTACGTATAAATGAGTCTGTATCTGATATTATAAGTAAATGCAGGTTATTACTTACCAGTAGGTTCCTCAGGACTGATGAAAATGTTGGTTGACTGCGACAGCCTCTGCATGAACTGGGCGATGCTCTCCGTGTCGTTCTGGCCTTGGCCCAGAGAACCCATCATGGTACTGAGGACACCGCGAACGATGCCCGTGAACAGCTCCGGGTCGAGGGCTTCGGCTGCTGCTGCGCCAGGGTTAGGTGTTGGATTGGGCCTTGCCCCGGGTGCTGGAGTGGTACCAGGGGGAGGAGGGGGTGGTGAAAAGATGGGCTGAGAGGCCTAGAAATAAAGTGGAAACAAGATGTCAGGGTTTAGTGACACTTTACATGCAGCTGATTCTTGTGAAAATTGAAAGAACTGCTTTCTACCCACTTTCTACCAGCCCTTTCTTTGGAAGATATTGTGATGACTAGAACTCATTTAAAATTATGTGTGTTTTCCAAAACCTTTTTCCTCCTTATGTTGGAGGGAATCTCTTGACAGCCAATAGAGATACAGGTGATAGATTTGTGCTCTCTGAGTGCTCTTGTGCTTGAATATATTCAGTTCCCAATAATCTAAATTTGGACATATTTTAACAAGGCAATTCCTTCATCTATGTATTCATTTCCTGCAGAACTGAGTGCACATGAAATCCAAAGATAATTTTCATGTGGAGTGCATTGTGTGCAAACATGTCAAATACAGGAACACTTACCTGCTGCATGAATTCAGCCATTCCCTGGATGAAGGCTGGCACTCCAGACGTGGTGACAGTTATCGAAGGGTTCCCAGTCGCACCACTTCCAGTGCCACCAGCTACCCCCAGAAGAGAACCTAGAAGCTGGCCAAGGTCTGAAGGCATTTGCTGGGGCTGGGGCTCACTGTTGTTGGTCTCATTTTGGTTCGGGGTGGCAGCAGTAGTGTTTGCAGCAGGAGGTGGCGTTGGACCCGAGGTGGAGAAGGAAAAGGAGGAGGAAGATGAAGATGAAGAGGTGTGAGAGGAGGAGGAAAAGGAAGAAGAGGTGGGTGTGGATGTAGAGGAAGAAGAGGATGTGACCGTTTGACCAGCTGCAAAAAACAAACAAACAAAAAATCTAAACAACTAAAATACTGTTGAGAAGTATATTAACAGAAACCTATGCCTGTATATTTTTACTAATGAACTTTACGAAAGTAGCTTTGCATGATTTACGGTTCAAAATAATCCTTATTTATCTTAATCTAAAAGAAAGAACCCTTCAATCCATCCTGTGTGAAACAAGCTGTTTTAACTCCTCCCCTTTTAACGTCATCTTCCCTTTAAGCCAACTTTTGTTTGATTGGCTGCCCCTCATAAAAAGAACATCTAAATAAAGGTCATTATAGTTCATTTCTTTTTACAAACAGTTAAAAACAATATCTGAAATAATATTGTGTACTTTTAACAGTAAAACAATAAAAATAGAGAATCTGCTTTTAATTGTAGTCTGCCAATTTCAACAATGAAGTAATGATGTTGTCTGTTTATCAAGAGCACAGCATCTACATGACTGAGACTCTGAAGCCTTTTAAAATTGTTGCTTGTACTGAAATATCTACTCAGATTTTCTTTGATCCTCACCCTGACAAAAACACCCCAGATAGCATCATACAGATCCAGGAGTACAAAGGAAAAGAAAAGTTTAATATGCCTCCTTTACTGAGTACATAATCTCACCCATTTGTCCGGGGAGCAATAGCTGTCCAACCAGTCCACTAATCATCTGGTTGAGAGCAGCGGGGTTAAAAGCCTGTGAGGAACATATTATTATTATTCATTGATAATGCTTAAATATTTCATGAAAATCATCACACTGCATTATTCCCACCTGTCCCGGCTGCTGGCCTGGCATGGCAGTCCTCACATTTATGGTGGTTCCCCGGGTACCAAACGCAGGAGGGGGCATGTTGGGTGCAAACGGGGGTCGGGTGAAGACAACCCGTGCCTGGGGTTGGGGGCCAGTACTGGGAGGTGGCGGGGGAGCGGTAGGAGTGGTGCTGGGTGTATTAGGGCATGTGGTCGTGGCTGAGGAGCTGGCTGTGGAGCTGGGAGGGGTCGGCTGCGGCGGGGTTGGTTGGCCGGTGGCAGCTGCGGTGGCGGCGCTGGTCGCTACGGCAGCAGCATATTGGCTGATTTGTTGCATGAGATTCCTCATAAAATCAGGAGGGAGGGCACCTAAGGGTGAAACAAACACCAGGGAATTAGTAGCACGTGATTTAATTTAGTGGGTTAAGAGGATTTTCAGCAGTTAGCAAAAGAAGGCTTTCGTTCTCAAAACAACATTCAGTATCCCACTTGAACTGTGGCATGACGGAAAAAATTTACTGGACAGAAAGCTCTTTTACATCATGTGGGCAACCCCAGCTCTTGGTACATTTTCACTTTAGGTTCCTAAAAAGACTTTGGCCCGAACGGCTCTGTAACGAACACAAACCTAAACGGCTCAAAGTCTCTGCCGTCTCAGCCAGCTAGTTAACTTGTAAATACACTCAAGGTGGGAGACCAAGGAGTCTATATCTTTCCAGTGCCAGTTTTGTGGCACAAAGATTCACATGATTTTGTTTATTTTCCTAAATAACCACTGAGAAGTCATGTCCAGCCACGTAAAAAACAAAACAAAAACAGGACACACAAAATTTAAATATATCCAACAAAATTCGTGAGCTATGACTTTGCTTTTAGAGCAGGATAAGTTTAGTTTGATGAAACGCTCAAACTTTTACAGGCTCTATACTCTATAATAAAATTCATGAATGCTAATAAGTGTTTTTTGTGGAATGGTTTAAGAATTTACATTAACCAAACATGTCAGTAAACTATATATGTCTAGCCCTTGGTGTGACTTCAGTGAAACCGAGTTTGACACCTCTGTTTTACATGAAGACGCTGGAATGCCATATGTAGTATTTCAAACATGCTATACCTGGCTGTCCAGTCATTTGCTGTCCAGCTGTTGCTGGGTTTGCACCTGGGCCTGCACACAAACAAGAACACTCTCAGTTAATGCTGGTCATACTCTCCATGAATGTAACATTTGCATCATCAGAGCCATCGTGTAACAGACACTGGAAAGGCCATCTTGCTTGTAAATCCCGAGTTAAAAGTCCCATTCTGCAGGTCTCTGCTTGAGCCAGCAGTGCAGACGTGGAACTTATTTAACTCCAGTGCAGTGACAGACACACACAGCTTGAATGTAGAGGAGCATTCAATCAGTGGCGGGTAGGGGACAACACACCGTCCGTGTTCATCTGCATCATGACCACCGGGACTGCCTGGTGGCTGATCCTGATGACCCGGTGGCCAGCCTGTCCCTGTCCAGCCTGCTGATTGGACGGGGAAGTCTGTGTGGGGGAGGTCTGTCCCTGACCTGCCTGCTCCGCCTGGCTGGTCGGCTGAGTGGGCGTGGCTTGTCCCTCAGTGCTGTTAGCCGCAACAGTCACTGTGGCACCCAGGTTCATCTGTTGGTGAAGACGCAAGCAGTCAGTCTGGTTTCCTAAGAGATTTTCACTTTAGTGACTAAAGCTGCTTCCATTCACTTACTTGCACTGGGATGTGGTGGTGCATAGCTCCAGGAAGGGAGACCGGGTTGGTGTAATGAGAAAATGGCCGGACTACATGCAGGTGACGGGGGACGGGACTCATAAGGTTCAATCGCAAGTCGCTGAGAGCTACTAGAGTGTTACCAAGGAGACGCAGACACTCCCACGTCAGAGCGAGAGTTCGCTGGTCCTCCTCTCTCTCCTGTAGCAGAAAAGAAACCGATCTTGTTGAAATCCTATCTCATCTCAAACTCAATGAAGTACACTGTATAGAGATCACATTTTCTTTATTTACTTTATTTCTAATTACTTACTTCATTGTATCTACATTGCAGTTTTATTCTATTTTATTGTTTGGCTTTTTAAATCTTTACATTTTACCTACCAGAGCATTACTTTACTAACCGATTAGAGCTTATTGAACACTTTACATATTATTCTGTCATGTCTCGTCTTCTTAGTGTACTTTATCCAACATTTTATTTTAGACTTATTCTTATTATTTCTATGATGATGTGTCAATTTAATTCTTTTATTTTCTCCAGAGTTTCTTATCGTTTTCTTTTTTTTAAAATTTGTTGTCAGTTCTAATTGCAATTTATTAGCATATCTCTGATCTCTAATGCACTTGTCAGAGGAAGAAAAGGAAGATTTTGGAGCTTTAATGGACACCACATTTGAGTATTTGGTATAATGAAGTGAGCAGAATGAGTTATGGATTTCTGACTGTTAAAAGTAGCTTGCAGGTTTCACTCACTTTAGTCTATGTTACTACTAATCATATATATATATATATATATATATGTATATATATATGAAGTGTTAGTATCAGCAGTGTTTCCCATACATACACTGTACTTGAATGGGAAACCCGGGTATATTGACAAACACCCAAATACATTTTACAATTTAAATTTTTCATCACTCCAAAAACAGGGATGCACTGGATTCGATATTTGGATCAGCTATCAGTCTGATCCTGACTCAAAAGCCTAGATGCAGTATTTTGGTGATGCAGTATTTTCAATTCTGTTTTCACTTTGGTGTTTTTACAGTTTTTCATTTAACTGCAAACCAGTCAACATCACTGATAGCTGCGATGATCCATTTCCCCAGTGTCGAACATTAAGGACTACTGCTTAGGTCAATCAGTGCACCCCTGCTTATTCATCTAAACAAACAAATGCTTATACAAAGCATTGATTAACAATGTGTAGTAAAGATTTCCGGTGAATTGTTTTTTGTTTGAATCCTACTGTATTGTTGTTGTATTCTGCGGTGGTGGCTGTCTCGAGGATGGTGTGAGCTCTCTGGATGAATGGTTGCAGTCTCTCCTCAACCCTCCGCAGCTCAGACAGCATCTCTGCCAGTTCAGCCGGGCTGGGATGACTTGAAGAGGAAAGAAAGGCGGGACTAATTAGAATCAAACATCATGACAGAGACATACAGAGAAATAAATGCACAGTTTGACCTTTGTAAAAATCTGAGTTAGCAAGCTAGATTTTGTCTCACTTGGGTCCAGGTTGCGGTGTTGGTCCCTCAGACTGAGCTGTAGACGAGGGTGGAGGTGGGGGAGTTGTTGGGGGTGGGGAGGTGTCCATTGGCTGAGCAGAGGGAGAAGGAGTGGAGGTGGTGGAGGAAGATGATGGAGGAGGGGGAGCAGCGGCAGCAGCAGCATCGGTTGTCTCTGTTTGAGAGGACGAGTCAGTTGGTCGACCCTGAAGGGCAACACAGGAAAGCAGCAAAACTGTTACTGAGAAAGGAGCAGTTTCTCTGGAGCGTCAATGCTGGGGTATTTGGGGGGGATAAGTGCTCACCTCCATTCGTTGGATGACATCATTGATGTCCCTCAGAAGGTTCTCAGCTAAGACCAGCCTCAGCCTTGGCTCGCTCTGCACTGGCTGGTCCATATCGATGTGCACATTCACAGACCCATTGCTCTGTAACAAAGAAGGAAAGGTGACAATAAACAAAACAATTCAGTGTCATGTGTAGCTGTGTACAATTACCAGGAATGGCATCATTAGAATGAAGTTAAAACGATGTTACAGTTACAATGCTTTAGACTAAAAGCCATAATTAACCATACTTTGTTTTACTTTAAGCCCTGCATCTACAAACCCAATTCCAGCAAGTTGAGACACTGCGTGAAATGTAAACAAAAACAGATTGCAATGACTTTCTTAAGACCATACTTTATCCATAACAGAACATAGAAAACACATCAAATATTTAAACTGAGACACAATTTCAAATTAGCTAATTTAACAAAAGCAACGTGTAAAAAAAGAAGTTGCGATGGGGACAACAAAAGGCTGGAAAAGTAAATGGCACTAAAAAGAAACAGCTGGAGGAACATTTTGGAAGTAATTAGGTTAACTGATTAGAGGACGGTATCACGGGGGTGGATCAGTGCCTGTGGAATTGGCAGCTTGCACATCAGAAAGGCATCATGACGCTAAAAAGTATATACAGGTTTTAGAGAGACATTTGCCTCCATCCAGATGACATTTTGTTCAGGGAAGGCCTGTTTCAGCAAGATGAAACAAACTAAACTGCATGCTGCATGCATTACAACAACAAGGTTTAATAGCAGAAAGTTCCAGGTGCTGACTGGTCTGTCTGCAGTTTGGACCTTTCAGCAAATAAAACCATTTGACGCATTATGAAAAATAAATATGACAAGACCCAGCATGGTTGCAGCAGCTGGTCTCCCCAGTTCCCAGATGTTTATGGACTCTTGTTAAAAGAAGAGGGAATCCTCCACAGCGGTAACATAGTCCTAGATTTTAAGGCCATGTTTTCTTAGCTTTTTCTGAGACATGCTGTTGCTATCAAATTCAAAATGAGTAAACATTTTCTCAGTTTAACATTTTGATACGTTTTTAATTTTCTAATGTGAATAAAATACGGATTCAGGAAAGAAATTGCAAATGATTTCATTCTACTTTTATTTAAATTTTTAGGGCTGTACTTTTATACTTCTGACCAATTTTCATTCAACAGTTAATTGAACATCCATGTTTTTGGGGTGCAGGAGGAAGGCGGTGTACCGCACAGGGAGAACATGCAAAGTCTCACCCCAGTGCTGGTTGTGACTCTGGCGTTCCTGGCATTCTCTCCCATGCTGGAGACCATTTGCTGGACTGACATCTATATGAAAAGATTCAGGTATAGAATGGCCAAGATGAAAACATTAAGAGAAACCAACAGAGGGAATGTTGCATACAGATGTTAAATTCAAAGCAGAGGATGTGCTTCCACTTCTCTGCTACATGTCGTAATGATCAGTAATAATCAGAAATGGAATGATAACATACGGTTTTCTGAGTTGCTTTTCATCACCCTTTGGTTATATAATAACAATAATAATAATAATGGATTGCATTTATATAGCGCTTTTCGAGACCCTCAAAGCGCTTTACAATTCCACTATTCATTCACTCTCACATTCACACACTATTAGTACTGGATAGGGGT
>VUQG01045381.1:689-16369 GCA_015106755.1 Etia nguti | reverse complement strand
GGGCCCCCACCCCCCCCCCCCCCTACCCCCCCCCCCCCCCCCCCCACACACACACACACACACACACACAGAGCTCATTCAGTATGCAGGAGCTGTCATGGCCTCTGGCCTCAAACGCACACACACTCACTTGGCTGATTAACAGGGTTTCTGTAGGACGCCGTGAGCCAGAACACCACCACACATGTCCTGCCTCAGCCACAAATGCGCGCGCGCATGCGCACACACACACACACACACGCGCGCGCGCGCACGCACGCACACACACACACACACACACAGAGTTGGGTTAATTAGACTCCACTTAGCAGTAGCTGTTCATTTTCACATGGAAACTGAGTGTGAGAACTGGGAGGGTGAATCAGGCTTTTCTGTGTGTGTGTGTGCGTGTGTGTGTGTGTGTGCGTGTGTGTTTACAGAAGTGAGAGCTCTGTGGTTTTTATTACCCAGCATGCTCTGGGCACGCTGGAAACTTTCACACCGTGTCTCTGTTTACAGCCGTTTCTGTTCATGTAGACACACATTTACTGCAGCCCTGAAACTGTGTACAAATACTTCACTGTGCTACACGCTGTACTGCTCTGTGTACTCTTCCTTACTGCTGAGTCACAGCAGAATCAAACAGTGACTTGAGGCTTTCTGCAGATTAAAGTTAAGCAACAGAAAGCAGAGGAAAGCCGATCTTTATTTATTTTTGTTAAAATGCTGAATTTTCTCACAGACTCTGGTCTGTTTGGGTTTCACTACTTCAAAGTCTCAGGCAGAACAAACTGAAAGATCATAAAGTAGAGGGAAAAAGTTTTTAGAATAAAGACCTGGTTTAGTTTCTTGTTTGCTCATATTCATGTTATGTTAACTAACCCTGCTGGCACGGCTGGTGGGGCATCGCCGCTCTGAGCGACCACACGACGGTGTAGAAATCATAGAGGAAGAAAACCAGAAGCTCTGCGTGCTGAACCTGCCCAAGTGTTCAGATGTTTTTAAGAAACAAACCGAGCTGGCTGTACATCTGTGGGTGAATCACAAGCAGGAACTAATACGCAACTCAGCACACTTTCTACAGCCTCCAGAGCATTTTAGGAGCTGTAGTTTATAGTTTGACACGAGACTGAAAGCAAAAGGAAGAACAGCCTGTAGGAGGCTGCTGACCTGTCCAGGTGTGGCCCGCCTCTCGCCTTGTGACAGCTGGAACAGGCTCCAGGGCTCATTACAGACTGAATGTGGGACCACATGATTTTAGGCCAAGTTTTAAAACTTCTTTCAGATTTTGTTCATGACTGATTTTACACTGGTTCCAAGTTTGAATCGAGACTGGTTTTAAACCTGCTCTGGAACTGAATTTGGACTTTAGCTTGGGCTTGTTTTAGGTCTAATTTAGCACTGCTTTAAAACTGGTTTCAGACTTGATTTTGGGATTGAGTTAAGACTGGTTTTAAACCACTTAAGGGCTTTAAATTTAAGCCTGGGTTACGCATCTATCAGGACTATTTTAGATTTGCTTTGAAACTGATTTAGAGCTCGCGTTAAAAGAAGTCCAAAACCAACTTTAGATTTCAGAATTTTATGGTAGATTTGATACTGGGCTGGGGCAGGTGATGAGTAAAGAAACCTAAGCCCCGAGCTCAGGCCCGCTGTTGATCTGAGCTTTGGTTTTAGTTTAGCGGTATGTGGGGACTGCTTTAGGGCTGTTTTAAAACTAGTTTCACAATTGATTTCAGTTTAGTTTAGAACTGGTTTTAAACTTATTCCGGACCTGATAGTATTGGACTTATTTTGGGAGCACTTTAAGGTTGCTTTCAGACTTGTGTCTGTAACCAGGTTAGGACCGGTTTTAAAGATGTTCAGGACCTGATTAGAAAGAGTTCAGAGAGAATTGAAATGTTTTTAAGTTTTCGTCAGTACTGAGGTAAAAATCTGACAGTTGTCTGTACATCTGTGGGTAAAACCACAAGCAGGAACTTCTGATACCCAGTTCATGCTACAGTTCTACATTCCCCAAAGCATTATGGGAACTGCAGCCTGAGATGTGTGAAGCTTCTGAGCTCCCACCAGTCCAGCTCCCTGCACATCAGCAGCTTCTGTTTCTGACCCTCCTCTCACACCAGTTTCCCATAAACCAACAGCTCAGACAGATTAAATTAAACCTTTTTCTACGTCCCGGATCTGCTCTCCTCCTCCTCGATGCTGTGTTTAAATTTCCGGCGAGGCTGAACGCTCCGTTGAGCGCGGCATGCCAGGGGAGCTGGGAGCCCACAGATAACACGCATCATCTCCGTTTCAGGATGATGGATGACGACAGAGATTCCTCAGAAATATATGCGTCTATCAAACAGGTCGGACTATGGCGAAGCAGAGACACAACGCCCGAAGGCACACAATAATCTGACACGGTCAGCCAGAAAGGTTTACCACAACAGCTCCCATTTCCCTCAAACACCTCATAATACAAGTTTTCAGTGAGAGAGAGGTCAGAGGTCAGAGACAGGAGGTGGAATAAAATCTCTGATAAGGAACCTCTGGGGTCAGAAAATATTAAAGTTCACACATCGATACTATAAGAAGGTCCCAACCCTGAATCCTTTTATCAGTAAACTAACAGAAACATTTATGTGCATGTCTTCATTTTAAGCTCACAGTGGACTCAGACCAGCTGCTTTGTATTTTTTTGGTGATCTCATACATCACGTGTTTTGAGCAGCGTTTTAGTCCCTAATGTGCCTGAGCATGAAATATTTACTCTGCATTTGCAGTCGGTGAAACGTGCACCATCTGATTTAAAAGGACAGCCTGGGCTCTGATGGTAAACAAGAGCCAGTGAGGTGAGGAGGTCCGGCACGCTGCCAAAGATCCAAACCTGCACAGCAGTAAGGAGACCAAAGATAAAGCAGATCCAGTTCTGCTCGGTGGACCTGTGCACAGGTTAGCACGACTTTCATCACTTCTTTCCTGGTTTCATTCACTCTAAAATTATTTATAATTCAGGCCCAAACAAACTGTTTTTTAACTGGACTCCAGGACTGCTTCACACTTGGTTTCACACTTGACATTAGGCTGGTTTAAATCTGTGCTGACCTTGAATTAAACTAAGATGGAGTTATGCAATGACTCATTTCTGATTGCATTAAAACTGGTTTCAGAATTGGGCCTGTTTTTTTCATGATGTTCAAAAGCTTCTTCTGCGTACATACATGGGTATTTTATTGCGACGTTTTCTGAATTTCTATAGACTTCATTATTCAAAGATCTCTGTGGCTCTGATATCAGGCAAAGAAAGAATTAATTCAGACAATTATTCATATTCAGAGGAGCTGTGTTGTAGAACTAATGGGACTTGATGCAGCAGCGAGTTCTGCATGAAAACACACATTTATTATCTGCAGGCTCTAAATGTTTCCTCACATGAGGTTGGAGTGAAAACTGCAATTAGCATGACTTAACCTTCAGACTAGCTGCCTGGCTGAGCTTTACACACTCTCCATGAATGTAAATGTTTGGTGAAGCAGCTGCAGACAGATTTCCAGCCTTCAATCAGGAGCAGGAGGAGCAAGAGGAGGAGGAGGAAACCTCTCTCTCTCACAGCACAAAGGATAGCCGAGTTTTTCCTCATCTAGAGCAGAATAAAGCTGCAGGGGCCACAGGAGAGAAAAACATCACTCTGCTTTAACTTCACCATGTGGGAAGTTTTGTATCATCGTCATAATAATAGTTCAGGTCAGTATCTGAGGCAGTAATATAGCGGAGGTAAAAAAGGAGGTAATTATACTGTATTGATGAGACAGACTGGTTGAACTATGTTTTAAAGTTTCGCTCTACCCTGGACTGATGTTACAGTCACACAAATGATGCTAATGCTGTTAATTTTATAGACCTGCAGCTCTTGATCTAGTTAAATCAGACTGCTCTTAATTTAATTTGACTGCTGAGATTTTCCTCATCAAGTCCAGAGCAGCATTACAATGGTCAAGAAAAAGAAAACCGATAAAAATGATACTGAATGTGTTAGCTTGGTTATCAAGCTGCATGCATAGACTGTACAGGTGCATCACACAGACACAGATACCTGCTAATTAATGCTAAATAACGTCCAAATAAAATCCTAGAATCCTGCAAACCTCTGTGACGGTCTAAGTGAAGTAACCTCACAGCAGCCATATTACTGGTCAGATGATGTCATTAAAAAAGCTCAGAAAGGCTCTAAAAGCACAAGCATGGTCCAGAGGTCCAGTTCAGGGACTCCAATTAGCTGCGGTAAAGCCTAGCGGACAGCTAGCAGCTACACCCGCCTGCGCCTCCATCCACCTGCCAGTCAGAGAGGCCACCTCCCTAATAATGCAAACTTTGGACGTTAAAACTTTGATCCCAAAAAACAAACCAACTCAAACTATGAGCGAACACACCAACAGACTGTTCTTTAACATTCGGTCCGATTTAAAACTTTATCGGTTCTGTTTAGAGCTCGGTTTCCCCCTAAACGAGGTTCCTGTTTATCCTGAAAGTGCTGCTGTTTGAAACAAAAATCACCCGGGAATAATTCAGGCTAAATAAGCCAACATGACCTCAGCGAGTTCCTGGTGTCTATTTGTGTTGGCGTCAAACCTTCTGAGCAGGAAGAACTATAACTGTCTTCTCTTCATCTCATCATATTTTTATTATGTTAAGTGACACTGAAGTTCTTAAAAATAAATAAATAAATAAAACTTTTGAAAAAAAGGACGCAAGCATGACGTAGACACCCCTACCGTCCTCTCCTCCTTCACCTTCGCTGCCTCCGCCTTCCTCCCTCAGGACTTTGCTGATCCTTCGAGACAGCGAGCTGAAGAAGCTGCTGATGGATGGCGTGCTCCTCTCTACATCCGATTCTTCCTTCCTGAGCGGTTCCCTTATGTGGTCGTTGTCGGCGCCAGGCTCGGACATCGACCGGAGAAAGATCCTCTGCAAGGCGCCGGGCTCTCCGTTACGTTTTTTCGGATTTGGGAGGGTGCCGAACCTCGGGAGGCTGAGCAGCCGCCGGTGAGAAGGCTCCATGGTTTGTGCTTTGCCCTCGGGAGTGGACGTACCGGCTGAACTCGGCGCCTGGCGAGCAGATGTCTGCCATTTGTATTTGTCCAATAGCTGCTCAGAAGCCGGCGTGGTGTTGGTTCTCCCCCAGGGCCTCCTGTAAAAGTGCCAGTGGTACAAGGTCCCCTGGATTAGACCCTCACCGTTCAAAGGGTGGGCGCCACTTCCACTCATAGTCTAGCACACGCAAGCTTCCTCCAGGCAGCAGCGAGCAGATGGAGGCCCCCAAAATGGCCGTCACAGCTGGTTCGCCGACAGCTGTGCTGTGACACGGACACACGACCCCAGCGGGTCGGACGGATGAGGATATGTCAGCTTGTCCTCATGTGCACGCCGAGCTGGAGCTGCTGTTCACTCACTCTTTGTGGGCTGACGCTCGTCTTCCTGGGAGGAAGTCGAGAGCCAGAGAAAGACCGAGGCCAGCCAATCAGGGTTGAGCAAAGGCAAAGCAGCAGACTGTGGTTTCCCGTATGAAGACACAGCGTTGAGCATCAGCTTCTCCTTTTTCTGATCAGTTTCCTGGTTTGGTTCTTATTCAGCAGCAACGATGATGACGATGACGCTGAGCTCTCGTAATGAATCATATGGATGGATTTAGATCTGCAGACTCGCTGCAGTTTGCAAACAGCCTGAAATTTGCTCCAAAATAGGCGGGAAATCCCCCTTTCATACTTCCCACATTGGCGATTTATGCACTTTGTGAGGGACCAGGATGGGTTGTAGTGTGTGGTGTAGGGTGGGCAGCTGGAAACAGTAGGTGGATGGAAAGCGGGGGGTTCGGTTGCTGAAAAGAAACCCACAGGGTGCCGATTTCAGTCAGTGATATCCTCTAATATTTATAATACCAATTCCATTCATTCTATATGGAGCAGCTAGAGAATGATCTGAAGAATAGGAGGCAAGATCTGCACATTTACACTCTATGAAAGTAACACATGCCAGAATAAAATCTGGAACTGCTGATACAAAAACATTTAACCGGTATAGTTGAGTTAATTTAGTCAAGCATAACTCTGTGCATACCCAGATTCAGGCCAATCATTGTCTGCTTAAGGGGTTAGATTTCTGAGCTCTCAGACCTCCATCCATGTTGTGATCCCCTAAATATTCATGAGGATTGAAGAATGTCCCCCCACCCCCTGCAGCCTCTGTGACCAGACAGGAAACAGGAGCAGAGTCCCACAGAGAGCAGGGAGAAGCTCTGAGGGCACTTTATTTAAGCACCGCTGATAGAGAAGCTCTGAAGCAGCAGAAGTGAGATAGAAAAATCCCCGCAGCTCACTCCGCGAGTTTCATAATATGGAAATGAGGAGGTTTGTTGTCGTTGTTGTTCAGGCTGCAGGTTACATGTGAGAGCGTTCAGTCATCAGTCCTCCACGTGGAGCTAGGGGTTCACCTGCAGCAGGCCAAGACACAACCTGAGGACAATCTCAGGCTGTAAACAACCCCCGAATATATATCATCATACATCACAAACTTTGTGACAGTAAAAAAAACAAAAAAACCCCAACAAATATCAACCAGCTCTTCAACAAGCTCCTCCCCCCAGTGGGCGGACTGCAGGTGGACTCCATCTCCGCTGTTCTGGAATGAAGCTTGTGATGATAGTTTTCACCTCGTGGCTCATGAACCAGTTTTCCACCCACAGCAGGCTCTGGTCAGAGTGACCATTCAGGTCACAGAAACAGGAGTACCATCCCTGCGTGTGATGGTGTAGATCCTACTGCATTTTTAAAATAATACAAAATAAACAGAAACCTCTGTCACTTTTAAGAATCAAAATGAGGTCTCTGACATGAGCAGCAAAACCCCAACACCTCCAACCTCTGAGAATATTCATTTTGTGTAAATTGGCACAAATAGAGACCGGACTCCCTGACTGGTTACAAACTGCTGTAAGAGTGCGTTACAGAAAAACGGGACACAGAGTTGAGCTCCTGGAGGATTTAAACGTGTGCTCCTTGTGGAGTTAGGAAAAAGCTTTAAACTCTCTCCAACTCTGAGATCAACCCTTCTACTTCTTCGGACTTTAAAGGCACGCTGCCCTGGCTGACCCACATATGAGCCCTGATTGGATAATGAAGCGGCTGGTGTCCGCAGCGACACTACATGTAGGTCAGAGTTAAGACTCGGGGGGGTTAAGAGGACTCAGAGGGAGCCAAGTCCTCCTCGAGCCAGAGCAGACTGACTGACTGAGGCCCGAGGTCAACATCAGGATGAGCGGTTCCTCCTCCAAGTCAGTTTAAACCCATGTTCACGCCAAGTGAAAGCAGCTAAACACACAACTTTAAACACTTGTTTAAGAACTTTAGAAATGAGAGCACGAGTGCTGCTAGCCTTCGTTCACCTGATCAGTCAGGTGAACGAAGGCTATCGCGTCCACCCGAGGTAATTTCCCGCGTTTCATTCCTTCGTACTCAGTCCCTGCTTTCCTGTCTACTCTACACTGTGCTGTTCAATAAAGGCCAAATGCCAAAAATAAATCTTAAAAATAATGAAAGCACCTCTTAAGAGGCTGTGGACAGATTTCTATGGAAGGATTCGGGATAAATTTCCAATAAGATCGAAAGGAATGGATGTTTTAGACTGAAACCGGCTAACGCCGAACATCATAAACCTTCTTTTTCGTGGACAAAAAAAAAAATTGATGTGCTAACTCGACCCAACTGACCAGTCTGATGAGTGCCGACACACTGAAAAGCTCATTAAGTTTTACTCCAATACCTCAGACAACATTATACTGTATATTTAAATTACAATTTCCAGGTGTGGACCGCCAGTTCAGAAGCCACGCATGCTTTAAGTCCTTCGTTTCATCTGAAAAGTCGTCCAAAAACATTTGTTTTTCCTTCAAGCAGAAACATCAAAGCTCAGGCAGGTCTAATTTTTACCTGCATTCAGATACTAGCCTGATCTTCGAGCCCTGATTCTAACAGCTCACTCTGACTAAACCGGACTGATGCTTCTCCCCAATTTCCTGTCTTTAAAGGCCAAACAGGAAGTCTTACAAACATTTATGCTCCTCCAGAGAAAGGAAACAAAACAGGAAGAGAGGAGACAAACAGGAAGTCAGGTGGAAGCCAGCAGAGACATGGAAGATGTGGACTAAAACTTCTCCAGTGAGTGAGAGAGTGTTGTGGTATAATTTACAGTTTTATTGCATTAAAATGAATCAGTGTTATAAAAACTTCTGCACAAAATCAGAGCAGATCAGAAACTCAAATTGATCCATGATCGATTCTCAGATTCAGCTACAGAAACCTCTCACAGACTGCAGACTCAGTTTAGCCTTAGTTTGGTTGTTTTTCCTCATTAACAAACTCGACTGCTCACTTTCTCTCATTCTTCATTAATGTGTCTGCATTCATTCAAAAAGTGGTGCAGAAATCTTCCAGGCCCACATGTTTACACATAAAACTGCTGCAAAGCGAGCAGAACGGGCTGCAGGTCTGACCCGGAGCAACAGTTTAAAGCTGGTGGTGCCATTCATTCAGGCGCCACTTTGTTCACTTTTCAACTCCGTCCTGCAGGAAGCCAGGAGAAGAGCTGGCAGCGGCAGCAGCCTCCAGCTAAAAATAACTCACAGCCATAAAGAGAGCTGTAAATCAGCAGCTGATAGCAGCAAAGCCACTCGGCCCTCAGGAATCCAGGCTGGAGTCTCAGCTGGAGGCCGGCGGGCTGGCCCTCATCGGTCTGAGGACGCTTCCAGAAAAAAGGAAGTTCAAGATCAGCAGCTGGATGTGAGGAGGCCGCATGAAACGCTCCAAAAACATCAGCTGAAAGGAGCCAAAACAGCTTAGATTTTAAACTCTGACAGCAGCGGGAAGGTAGATCAACACAGCGGTCCGTGACACTACCGCCCGCTCCACCTTCCCATCATTCACACATACTTCAAATTAGGAACAACCCAGAGGGGCCCATCCAACATTTTACAAAGTTAGCAAAGTTCATTTCGAGAAATTAATCAAATAAAACTCTTTTTTTTTTTCCAGGAGCATATTAAATCACAAGCATCTGATGGATAAACTACTTATTTCCAAATTGATCGGCAGGTGATTGAAAGCTCCACAGCAGCTAACACGCCGGCCCCGAGGCAATAAAGTCAACTTCTAATCCAAGTTTGAAGCCTAAATAGAGCTGAATATATCTAAGTTTGTGCCTCGTGAATCCTGCGACAGACAGGCCGATAATAATAATCATGTAACACGACCCTGAAGTGAGTCGGCTGATGTTCTCGAGGTCAAAGGAACTTTTGACGTTTGGGTGATTAAACCCGCTCTGGAGGTGAGGCTCAGACACTCAGGTGTTTATTTAAACTACAAATAAGATGTCTGATTGGTTGTTCGGCAGTGTGAGCGTCCTCCTCAGACAGCAGCAGTGTTTGGTGCTCAGACAATTGCCTAATCCAATTTTCATCCACAACTCAGGCTTTAATCTGCAGCCACTCTGACACAGTGATCCACTTCTGCTCTCTGCTCACAGCTTTCAGAGCAGCAGACGTCCTCTGAAGTAATCTGATTACTTCCTGCTAAATCCAGGAACCTGCTATCATCTGACACATACACAGGAAAGCTGGTTTCCCCTCATTAACCTCTGAAAAGGGAAGAAAAATACGAAGCATCTGAAAAGTTACACCTGTCAGTCAAAGAGGCCGCGCCCCTAATAATGTAATCTTTAAGCCCTGATACAATTTAAATCGGGTTTTATGGAAACCTTACCCCCATACAGTTATAACGAAGGAGGGAAGTTAGCTATAAAGACCAAAACTGCTGCGACTGACCCACTAAAACCCTTTAACTCAGAGAGTCACTTACAGTTTAACTGTCGATAAAGGAACCGGACTCCACTGACAAAAACAGCATCTTTTACCTCTAGGTAAAAAAAAATTTTTTTAAAAATGGCCTTGCTGGTTTACTTTGTGTTACTTTTACATTTTTATTGGTCAGTTTAGATCCCAAATAAACAGTGAAAACATTCAGGTGCAATAATCCTAACCATAATCATTCAGGGAGGCAGACAAATAGCTCGTGTGTTATGAGATGTAAAATCATAGATTTTGTGAATGGAGTCTGGTAGAGTGTAACAGCTAAAGGTAAGTATATAAAACACCCAGATATATATGTCTTGTACCAGTTAGCTTCAAAATAAAGGTTGTCTTTTTAAAGGTATAGGATGAATTATCATTTTATTTCATTACACATCTATAAATAGCAGACAAAATCTATTTATTCATGTTTCGTGTCTCCTGAATCTAAAACAAAACAAACCAAACCCTGGATGTTCTTTGCCTGTAATTACCACAGCACACTGATTTCCCTTCACATCAAACAAATAAAAACACACATCCAGCGCTTTGTGATTACAACGAGTGCGTGTTGTCCCGGAGGATCCTTCGGTGCTTTTCCCACCCTGAAATAGCTGCTGCCCTGAAATAGACAGCAGCTTTTTTTGGCCCGGAGAAGCAGGACTACTCCTGTTTTGATTCAGAGAGGAAATCCTGCCTCACCGCCCCCATCCTGAAAACAGCCAGGCCTGTGAGGAACTTTCCATTTCCTGCTCCCATCAGCCTCCATTGTCCTGAAGACCACCGTTCAGACCTGAACCCACTCACCAACACCGGCGAACCACACCACCACTCAGACACACAGACTCCGGGTGGAGATTCCCTGAAGATCCCTGATGATCAATCCGACTCTCAGAAAATATGTTTACATGCGTCTCAGTTTGAACAGCAAGCGACCACGCCTTCTATTCCTCCCCCGGAGCCTCCACGTGAAACATGAAGAACTTTAAACACTCGCCAGTGGATCTCATCCATCTTTCAGTCCTCATTAACTCATCATCAAAATGTCAGGCACGGACACGCCCACGCCAAGCGCTGAGGCAAGCCTAGTGGTTGAATCCTGTGTTTGGGATCCGGCTCTAAATCTTGTTACATCTGTTTACGCACACACACAAAAGATCCAGGATTTTATCAGCCGTCACAGACGACACACACTCATACAGAAGATCAAGCTTTTAACTATTCTCTGAGCTAACCGCTTATTTATTCATCTATAAAAACATTTCCAGCCAGATTTCTCATGTGGTGCAACCAACCGAGTCTGTACACAACCCTGGAGACTGCTCACAGACTCCTTTAAGAAGACTCCTTCTCATGAAGCGATCCCACCAAAGCTTCCCATCATTTCGCCCCTTTCTCTCCAGGTTCTTCCTGCTTCTCTTGCTTATAATAGTGTCTTTGATTCATGCAGACAGCTCCAGCTCACTCGGAAGGAATCAGAAAATTGAAGTATTTTAATCCGAGTTTGAAACCATCATATTCCTAAATAATCAGATCGTGTGGCTCTGTATCCATGTTCAGACAGATGGATTTTATTCCACTTCACATCTGAAGGAACCTGATCAAAGCTGGAAGAAAACAAAAACAACCCATCACCTTGTTTTTCTCAAACTTTGAGTGCATTTCAGTAAAATAACCACAGATGATGTATCGGCTCATCTTTCCTGCACATCTGTCCCATCAGTAAACCTCCCTGTCGCTTCTTTCTGGACCTAAACATCCTGTTTTCCAAGATAAGATGTACTATATTTATCAAAAAAGTTGGGAAAGCACCCACTCACGACAGCTTTACACTTTTTAGAGAACAGACTCGGCCAAAGAAAACATCTATTTCTGCAGGGAAAAGCTGCTCGTTTCTCACGTGCAGCCTCAGAGGAACGTGACTTCCCATCAGTCCCGCAGGAAGCTCAGGTGTGAATGGGCTCACCAACAGCAAACTCCCAAAATCCCCGTCCAATATGGAGGCTGAGAACCTCAGTGGGGTTTCAACATGACAGCAAGAGGAGGGAAACCTTCAGAGTGCGAGTCTGCTGTCCAGACACCTCCTACAGGTTTTCACGTTTCAGCTGCAGTGAGTGTTGAATTTATTCATCGTTTCTTCTCCGGATAAATCCTCGGAGCCAGCTGACGACGAATCCGTGACGGGATGAAATAATACAACACATGTTCTCGTGTTAACTCCTGACAGTCTCAGCTGGTCGGGTGGAGGAGGAGGAGGCTCTGTGATGTGTTTAAGCGTCCATCTGCGGTCAGCTTTAATAGCCTTACGTACAGCAGCCTTTCTCTGGATAATGCACTCTGTCGATGCTTTCAGAGAGATGGTGGATTCAAAGAGCAGCAGGAGGAAGAGCTTCATCTGAAGTTTGATCAAAGTCTCCCATCGATTGCTATTACATCACTTCATAGTGCCGTTCGTCCATCAGGGCAGGACGTCCACCACAAATAAAGTAACGCACACAGACACACAAACACACAAACACAGACACGCTCTCTGCTCTTAAGATCAGGCATGCTGGACTTTTGGGCCCAGAGGTGACTGTGCACAGACCAGAGGGTGGATCACTGAGGTATCACCTCATGCCTGGTTAGCACAGAAATAAAGAAATCCTATACGGGAGCATCACACACACACACATACACACACACACCTCACAGTAGACATATTATTGGTCACATGATGCCATTTAAAATTCTTCAAAAGGCTCCAAACAGCACCAACACATTACAGGGGTCCAGTTAGCTGAGGTGAAAGCTAGTAGCTACAGCCGGCTGATTCACCATCCACCTGTCGGTCAAAGAGGCCACGCCCCCTAATAATACCAACTTTAAACAGGCTTTAAAAAGACATTTATTCCTGCTGTAAAGTTGCACATTTTAACATGGGCGTCTGTGAGGACTGACTCACTGCTGGAGCCTCCAGTGGACGTTAGAGGAAGTGCAGGTTTTGGTATTCTTTGACTAGAAAATCCAGCACTAACCTCCTCCCGTCTGAGCGGGACAGAAGCTGCTACAGCATCTCAGCAGCAGAAACTCAACACAGTCTGACATGAGGCACCAACGTGCAGCCGCTTCCTTGCTCTGTAAATACACCAGCAAAGTGGAGGAGACCCCACCCTCTGATGTAACATGTGAATGCAGCACAAAAACACAAACGAACTGTCACTGCATTTTTCTGCAGTGAGTTGGACCTGAAGGCAGCACGGAAGCAGCCATTGTTGAATCTATTTGAGGAATGCGAGCCGTGAAGGGCAGCGAGGACCCGATGCCAGAGTCGGAGTCCTGCCCAGTGAGATCACCGGCACAAACTGGCTGCTGACATCACACCCTGCCAACAGCGGGAGGGAGGGGGGCGGATAAGGACGAAGAGCAAACATCCTGATGCAGCCTTGCAGCCGCAGATAGCAGCGCTGCATTCAGGCCTCTGTGAGTGTGTATATCTGAAGCTCTACATTCAAAATAAACAGAGTTTTCATCACACTCAGGTTTATGAACACATCTGTGATCAATGATGGATCATAACAGCCTTTAATGCTCCACCGTGTTGGTTTACAGGACTTTAACAGTAAAAATCACTTCAGCGTCACTCATTCCACTTTATTCCCAGTTTTGGTGGGTTCATGGACCGCCGGAGTCTTTAGGTCTAAAGTGACAAACACGACTTTATTCTTACATTAACATTGAGAAATTCTGGATTCAATTTGAGACTTTAGCTAAATGAATTAGGAAGTTTTAAACTATAACTGGGTTCATTAAGGTGATTAAAGGAAGTCAGACTATTTTTCAGTGTTTTCAGTCTCTGTGGTGGTTTTGTCTTTGTGGTCACTTTGAACTTGTTTTTTAGTTTTGCACCTTTTTGTGATCTGAGCGAGTCTCTTTGGACTCACATTGAATTTTTGTGGGGTTTTTGATATTATTTTATGGTTTTTTTACAGTTATTTTGCATCTTTTGTGGTCAGTTTGAGTTTATTATTTATTATTAATTTGTGCATCTTGTTGGTAGTTCTTGACTTTGTTTTTTGTGCGACTTTTTTTGCTCACATCCCTTTGTGATCATTTTGTTCCATTTTTAGTATCATGTTGTGTGATTTAGAGTCGTGTTTCATTGTTTTGTGGCCAGTTTGAGTCTCTTTGTGGTTGTTTTTTTTTTTCTTTTTGTCACTGTCTCTTTTTTTCTGTTCATTTTGAGTCTTTAAAAAATGATTTTGCATGTGTTTGTGGTCATTTTGTGTTCATGACTTGTTTTGTGTTTTTTGATGTATATTTTTGGCTGTTTTTGTAGTTTTTCCACGTGTTTGTGGTCATTCTGAGACTCTTTCCAGTCACTTTAGGTCTCATTCTGAACACTTTCCTGCTCTGAATTTCTTTTGGTTATTTTGAGTGTTTTGTATAGGTATGACTCTTGACTTTCCATTCTGAATCTGAAAGATGAGCCGATACTCAGATGCTCATTTCTCCCATGTTTTCAGGATCCTTTGAAGGCATCAACCTGAAACGCTAAAGCACCTGCAGGCTGTGTCCCTCAGGTGAATTTAAATAAACACAGAGGAGTTTCTGTAATCCACTGCAGCCATCAGTGATGACTCAGTGTGATCTCAGACATCGCCAACACCGCCGCCGCTGACATGTGACCGCCTGTCCTGGAAAACTGTTTGGTCTCACAGCGCTCTGAAGCTTTTATTTTAGGAAGTGAAGCAGCAGCAATCCTGCAGGGAAACATGAGACAGCAGCTGCAGCACCGGCCTCTCATGTGAAGTCCGAGCAGAAAAACTGAGTCATGTTACTGTTTTCTGCCTCGCAGGATGCCGCTGTGAGTCAGAGCCTCACACGGCCCCGTGTGACTGCGAATAAGACGTCTCCTTACAGTTTCAGTGACCTCTGACCTTTCTGTCAGCTTCTCATTTGCTACACACTGGTAGCTGAAAACTTGTGGCTGTATTCATGTGGCTTTAATGTGGGTGTCTGAGGTTTGTTCGCTTTAAAACTGTAACATCGGCGACTCCACCTGTGAATAAAACTCAACACACCGGATAAACTCTGTCAGCTTTTTATCCAACAGGTTTCAGGACTAACGCCACTCGGTTTTCACTTTCTTTCTCATCACTTTACGTCTAATTCTGAACATTTGGACACTTTAGACTTTAGTTTTCTGGCATGTGTTGATTATTATGACATTATTATGAGATCATTGAGTGTTTCTGAAGTTATTTAGCATCTTTATTGGTTCATCTTGTGTCTCTTTTTGGTCACTTGGGACTTGTTTTTGTTTTTTGTGGTCATTTCGAAAGCTTTTGCATCTCATTGTGAACACTCGTGCTTTGTGGCATTTATATGGTTACTTTGGATGTTTTTGGACGTTTTTGTGGATTTGAGCCGCTTCCTGAATACATGCAGGACTATGTGACTCTAACGGGGTGGCTGTAGCTCAGGTGGCAGAGCAGGTCAGTCACTAGCCAGAAGGTCGGTGGTTCGATCCCAGGTTGCTCCAGGCTGCATGCCAAATATCCTTGGGCAAGATACTAACCCCATGTTGCCTACTGGTGGTGGTCAGAGGGCCCGGTGGCGCCAGTGTCCCGCAGCCTCGCCTCTGTCAGTGCGTCCCAGGGCAGCTGTGGCTACAATGTAGCTTGCCATCACCAGTGTGTGGATGACTGAATGTAGTGTAAAGCACTCTGGGGTCCTTAGGGACTAAGTAAAGCGCTATACAAATACAGGCCATTTACCATTTTTTTTAATATAATCTGAGAGGTTCCCCGACTACCAAATGACCCGATTCAGATTA
>VUQG01045380.1:17573-36894 GCA_015106755.1 Etia nguti | reverse complement strand
GAAACCCAGTCTCTCTCTCTCTCTCACACACACACACACACACACACACACACACACAGCAAAGAGCAGAATCATTTTAAATAACTGAAATAAATTATGAATACACAGAAACATTGTGTATGATGCCTCTTTTATCTATGAGGTATAAAAGCACTTCCACAGAGAATACAATTCCTCAAGTAAAACTCCTCCATTCTCAATCCACTGTCCTCCAGATCCATTTTATGAATCGAAACATCCTTCAGCATGGTGCAGTGAGATTGCTGTCTGGAGCACAGGCATGAGGATTGTGGGAAAGAGGAACCAAGAAGGTACAAGGCAGAAAAACGACAGAATACTCGATACACACCAGAGAGGAGGATGGGAAAAGAACAAAACAGAAAAGTAAAGCCCATGTGTGGAGCCTTCAAAATAAAACAGGAAGTGAAATGGAGACAGGAAAGAGGAGAAAGGAAGAGCAAATCAAGGAGAAGAAACTAGATAATTACAGCTTAAGTACATTGCTGAGAAACCGATCATGTTCTCTATAATGCAGTATGGTTGCATACAAAATCTGAGTAATAATGGCCACATAAGTTGTTATGGAGTGAAAGTGATATTTTGTGGTGCTTTACATGCTGATACCGTGCAACAGCGACGTGCTGAGTAAGTAAATGTTACCTTCAACTGTAAGAAAAGAGCAAAGAATTACTGTACGATCTCACCACTCTGGCAGATTAAGTGAAACACAGTGAAGACAGCAGTCTTTCACATGTGCTGAGCTTGAGTTAACAAGCACTGCCGCAGCAACTGTAGGTGTGTGTGTGTGTGTGTGTGTGTGTGTCATCGGGCTGGGACTCTCTGATGGCTGCCAGCAGGCCCTGCACAGATCCTACAGGAGGTAATGTAATGACCCTCTGTTGGCATGCCCCTCAACCCGCTTTCAACACACACACACACACACACACACACACACACATGCGCTCACACTGATAAAAAACTAGGTTATCGTCACAGTTTTTTGCTGCTGCAGGCCATATAGCTTACAAAGCAGAAGAAACAGTTTCAAGGAATCACAGGACAAACGGTTTCCGAGGCAAACACACGTGCACAAAACACACAACCCACAGGAGAGTCCAGTAACCAAAACTAAATTAGAGACCTCTAGCATTTTTCTTAGGGTGTGTGTGTGTGTGTGTGTGTGTGTGTGCGTTAAGGGCACAAATATTAACACAATGATGCACCAGGCACAGTAATTTAAACACTGGCCAGACTCATAGGAAAAGGTCATTATTGCATAATAAGGCAAACGTGACTTTTCCTACAACTCTACAGCTGATATTTTGAGGCATTTGACTGCCGTTGAATGAATATTGTTACAACCTCTTTCTTTTTTAACCCTATGTCTAAAGTGCTTCCATTAAAAGAGCAAACTGCAATAAAATGTCTAAAAAGAAAGAAGGAAAAAAAAAGCACACACACACATGCCCCACAAAGAACACACGTATTACTCATCCCCCACAGAGCCGCCTTGCTTTAGTGTATTGTGGGAGGGCTGGGGTGGGCGGCTGTGCAGGGGATTGGGAGCTGCGGTATAAGACTGCATGACTTCAGCTTGCATGTAATATATCTACATGATGTTTTTTCAGCTTCCCTTTGCACTAAGTGGCTTCTGTTTCAGCTAAAATAAAAAAAAAGTAAAATGTGCATGTGTGCGTGTGTGTGTTCACTTCAAAACTAATCAGAAAAGCCAGTGTGGTGGAACCCAGACATCTTGTTTATCCTGAGATTTACCCGCACTTCACCTTCAGATCCAAACACACACACACACACACACACACACCCTAACACTCTCAGTTTACACACCACACACACAAGTGAAGGTCTTGTGCTTGTCCCAGGTGCAGAGAAATCTGTGAAGCAGCATGTGGCTTGTCCCAGTTCCTCTACAGTACCTGTGTGCCTTTGTGTGTGTGTGTGTGTGTGTGTGTGTGATTGCGTATTGCGACAAGACTGACCCATTTGAATCTTAATACAGGCGCTCACCATTGCATTCCTGAAACTAGTTCAACATGTAGGCTATAGGCTGCGTGTGATGCTGTCACAGAGCAGTGATGCTGAGGTCAGAGTGAGAAGAGCTACATTTGTGGGAGATTTGGTGACTAAAAAAGTCACTTTTTTTCTTAGAGCTGGAAACTCAATGCAAAAAGATGTTGATGGGTGGAGGCGGAGGGGCTGAGATGGGCTTTGAGGAGATGGAGAAAGCCTCTGCTTCCTCCTTCTCCAGTTTTGACAGCAGGGTGAAGTCAGAGATGTGACTCTTGTGAGCTTAAGCTATTTCAAAGCAGCGCACGTCTAATCTGTGTCCTGACCAAAGGAGGGGTGTGTGTGTGTGTGTGTTTGTGTGTGTGTGTGTGTGTGTGTGTGGGAGAGAGGGAGAGAGAGAGAGAGAGAGAGAGAGAGAAAGCGGGAGAGGAGGGAGAGAAAGCAAACAGAGTGAAGAAGAGAGGGAGAGAGGGGAAAGACTGTTTGTGTGTCTGGGTGCTGGGCAGCAGCAGAGCAGCTTAGATCCGGACCAGAGGTGACCAGGGCTCGGGGTGAAGGTGTGCGCGCGTATGTGTGTGTGTCTGTGTGTGTGTGTCTGTGTGTGTGCGCGTGCATGTGTGAGTTTGTGTTGCGCGCCTGGCGGAGAGACTGCAGAAGCGGGAGGAAAAAGGCTCTCAACTTCCCTCTTCCTCTCTGCGCCGCTCTGCCCTGTGTCGCTCCCTGCGTACTGCTCCTCTTTCCCTTTTTTTAAAATTTATTTTTTTTTACCCCGGGACACAGGCAGCTGCTGCCGCTGGTGGTGGTGCTGCTGCTGCTGGTGCTGTTGGTGGTGAGATGTGAAGAGGCTTGAAGTATGGCATGCAAGGATGGTTTCTGCCAAGAAGAAGGAGATGGTGACAGCGATGCGCCCCGCGTTTACTCGGAACCTCTTCTACTTTTTCTGTTTGCTGACTTGGTGAGTCTCTGTCCGCGGTGCTGAAACCTGCCGCCGAGAGCCTTGTTTTCAGCCCTCAACTTACAAGTATCCCGATTTTCTTCTTCTTCTTCATAGCATGAAGAAAATCTATGCGCAGACAAGAAAAGATGAAAGGATCTATCCGGAGAATTTCACTCGCATTTTGGACCGACTTCTGGACGGCTATGACAACAGGCTGCGACCTGGATTCGGAGGTATTTTAGAAAAATGCGCACTATTTTTGCGCACTATTGAGAATTCTCCACAATAAAAGTAGTCATATCAGTTATGTGACCACTCGGAAATATCCTGAATCTTCAAATCACCAGGTGGAATTTTAATTCTTCTATAATTTATGCTACTTTTTTGTTAAATGCCATATCACGTAGCTCTAACAACATTATCGAGCAATAAAACCATCTGGTGACATCTTTAAACCACTGAAAAGGGAGCTTCGCTTGTTATTTGACTTTTTAATGTAAGAGAACGTAAAATTCCCTCTAAAGATAGCTGAAAACTCACTACTGAGCAGCAAAACACCCCATTAGTGTGGTTCAAATCAAGTCAGTTTCACCCATAGTAATCATACTACACCCCTGAAGCGCTCTAAATGAGAAGAGGGAACAATCCACTTGCTGAGGGAGGTTGAAGATTTCAATTTTGGTGTATTCTATTTATATAGCTCACAGCTGCAGTCATCTCAAGGCACTTGATACTGTAAAGTAAAGCTCCTACAGGGGTGGAGAGAGAATGTCAATGATTTGTGAACAAGCACTTGGTGATGGTGGGGAGGAAGAACACGTTTTTAAGAAAAAAGCCATAAAATCCTATGTGTTTGGGTGTGAACGGGTGAGGCAAGTTGTATAAAGTGCTTTAAGTGCTCAGGTAGAGTAGAAAAGCACTATACAAGAACCAGTCCAGTAACCATTTACCAGTGAACACTCGGAGAGCAACTTGAGGTTCGGTTTCTTGCCCAAGAAGAAACTGCCCAAGACTGAAGAAGCCAAGGGTCGAACCACCAACCTTAGTAGACAAGTCAGCCTAGTAATTTGTATCAGATTCGCATTTCTATGCAGTTTTTTTTAGTTTTTTTGGGGGGAAAAAAATGACAGGTCTCTAAAACTCATCTATCAAATATGATACACTTGGCGTTGCAGGGTTAAGACTGTCAAATGAGCATGAACGCCTTACTGAAACTCTTTAACAGCATGGGGGAAGTAGAAAGCTGAGGGCATGCATAAGACGTTTTCATGGGAACATTATGGCAACATTTTAATGACCTTTTTCCCTACAATGGTTTATGTGATTTGCATATGCAACATACTGCTTTGTGGTTGAGTGTATCACAACACGAGCGCCACTGAATTGTGCACAAGCCTGGTAGTTGTGCCCACTGAAGATGGGCCTCTGAGCTGGCACGTTTGAGTGAGTGTGGTTACATAATTGTGTGTATGTCACCGCACAGATGTCCTAATGCACAGTTCATGTTCTAAAAGTACAGTTCTGGGTTTCTGTGGCCATATTTCTCAAAGAGATGTCTCACTGCTGGTTGACCGTGTAAAGCAGCCTGTCAGCAGAGATGTTCAGACATGCAGGCGTACCGTAGCTTCTCTTTAAAGTGAACAGAATGGAAACAGGAACAAAGGCAGTACAGCTCTGGAAGAGATAAGTTACTGCAAGGCTTTTAGATTGGCTAAACATGTATGAATAGGACTCCTGTGTTTTTATGACTGTGACACTGAAGGATTTACACCAGTAAACGGTCATTAAATGTGACACTTGTCTGTTTCATTATCTCAACAGGTCCTGTGACTGAGGTCAAGACTGACATTTACGTGACAAGTTTTGGGCCTGTCTCAGACGTTGAAATGGTACATATCCTATCTCATGTTTCTTTATGACTTTCTTTTTGTTTATTTTAAATTGGGTTTTAAACTACAGAAGGCACAGAGATCAATACTTGAAGATAATGACTATCTTGCTCTACAGCTTGGAAAAAGCCATTCAACCAAGCCCGCTATGTTTCGATGGAAAAACGAAGCAATTTCTTCCCACTATTTTGGTCCTTTTTTCCCATCTTAGGAATACACGATGGACGTATTTTTTCGCCAGATGTGGGTTGACCGGAGGTTGATGTACGAGGGCCCGATAGAGATTCTGAGGCTGAACAACCTGATGGTAACAAAGGTTTGGACACCGGACACCTTCTTTAGGAACGGCAAGAGGTCCGTCGCTCACAACATGACAGCGCCCAACAGGCTGTTCCGCATCATGAAGAACGGCACCATCCTCTACACCATGAGGTACTTATATTAACTCGAATAATATGCCAATCCACAGATTGCAGCCAGCTGTAATTTTTGCATCCATCTAAAAAGCTTGCTTGTGTTAGTTACACTTCATGTATTTGTTTTCTCTTTTTAGTGTTTTTTGTTCATTAAAATGGGATAGGAGGGATGACAGACTTTGTTTGTTATAAAGCAATGAAAGAGATTTCCTGTGAAATCAAGAACCCGCTCTCGCTGTGTACACAGTAGAGAGCTGTGTGGAGGCAGTGCACATGCCAAACTTTCACATTCATTCAGGAGAGCAGTTGATTGTTTGATAGTAATTGGCATTTTCATACGAAGATCAGCATAATCAATGATTGTATAGCAACAGTCCAAAAACCAGCCTTGTTTGTTTTAAAATACCAATACCTGAACAAATAGAACCATGTAGGTAGTAGTTTTTGGTGTACCTCTTAAAAGAAAGCCCTTATTCCCATGTGTTTGGTTCTAAATCAGACACCTCTCCTCTGTTCTGCAACAGGCTGACGATTAGCGCCGAGTGTCCTATGAAGCTTGTGGACTTCCCCATGGATGCACACGCATGCCCCCTCAAGTTTGGCAGCTGTAAGTTCTTTGTGTGCGAGTTGGTGACATCAGCATCAGAACACTTTGTGGACACACAGTTTGCACAGTTGCTTTGCTACAACCGCTACATATATAGTTTTTAAAAAAGTAAATATAATTATGTAATAGTAACAATAAGAAATATAAAAAAGCATTTTTTTTTAAACGTAAACCTATGGAAAAAGTGCAAAAATATGCAAATAGATGAACAACACTTACAACACCAGAAGTTAACAGTTTAGTGTAGAGTACTAATGTAGATATGTACAAAGTCAGTATTTTATCCATCCATCCTATAGGATTTATTGTTAATATTATTAGTATTATTTAAATATAAACTAAATAGAAGCTGTGATGAGGAGAAAGACATGATATTTTTTTTTCTTTTTATATTCCTACATCAGGACAGGAAATAAATGGTACCATTTTAGTGGGCCTCCTTTCAATGTTCTGTCTGTGCTATAAGAGGAAAAAAAACAGGAAAGGGACAAAGTGATCCAAATAGGCACATGCATGTAAGATTACTGTTAACCTCTAATACTCCTGCAGTGCCTTTGAATGAGGAAAAGGACTCAAAGTTAAAAAAACAAACAAAAACAAAACAACCCATCATTTTATCTGAATGTGAATTCTGTTCTTCCTCATTGTTTTGTCAAAATATTTTATTAATGAATCATTATCACAATGAAAATTTGTACCTGAGTAATAACATAACATAACAGCAGTGTAGCATTGTAAGTCTGTTACTTTGGGAAGATGTGAGTAATGTAAGTATAATTTTTAAAATTAAATACAACAATTAGTGATATTTAAACACAATCATTATCCAGTCCTTGTGTTACGTGTTTGACAGTCTGACATGAAAATAAACAAAACGCAGCCTGAGCAACTCAACAAAGAATAAGTGTGACAGAGAGTGCATAATAAATTCAGTTAACATTTTTAATCTAAAGCTGAAATCCTGGAGTTTCTCCAACACTCCCACTCTGGACATTGCAATACCAAGAAACAGCTGCACGCTATGGCAGATGTACACAAAAGGAAAAAAGCACTTTGAAATGATCATTTTTAAATGGAAAGTTAACCAGCAAAATACTTCTGATTAATTAAAAAGTAATCAGTTTCATCAACTTGAAAATGAAGAAAATGTCACAGCAATGTAAAATACTGTATATATTGTCTTAGCTCAGTTTATGAAGCCACTTTCCTCCTCTTGGTACTGAAATGGATGCTGTGCTGAAAAGGAGCGCTAAAGAGCTGAGCAGAAAGTGACTGAATGCTATTAGTTAATAATGAAACATTTCATTCTTCATTGTGAACAATGAACGCCCAACTCAGCACCAGTGTTCACAGTGGGCTCACTGGTCAGCAGAAATGACTTATCTCAAATAAAGGAGCTTCTCAAAAAACAAGCAGCTGCGTCTTATCAGAGAGCAGCAGCGATTTGAAGATTACATCTGCAAGAGAAAGGAGAGGAAAAAAGACAACGAGTTTGCCTCTACACCCGCTGTCAATTACCTAATCTGGTGACATTGCGGAGGACAAATTCACATTCCTCGGTTATTGTCATCCCCCCCTCCTCCCGCCCTTTCACCATCCTGCGCTGCTGCTGCTAGCCTCCAGTCAGGAGGAAGCAACCATGGATCTGATGTGGCCTGAAGCGAGGGAAAGGTCAGAATCCCTTCCTCTGCCTCAGGATAGCACAGACCTATGCAGCTATTTTCCATAGCCGGTGCGTGCATGCGCGTCGATGTGTGCGTGCATGCTGATTTTCTCGCTGTCTGCCCTGCCTTCATTTTTCCTCCATCTCTCCCCCTCTCGCCGTCTCCTTTTTCTGTTTCTCCATCTGGACTTGTGTGCACAGGCACTGCGTTCCACTCCATGACACACCAGAGTCATTTCATTTTGGCAGCACAGTTGGTATCCTGCCGATATGGAGTCCCATAGGGAGTGGCAGGCCAAGACAACTGGCATTTTGTTTTGCATTCGCACTCTGGTCAACCTCGCCAGTGAGAATACAGCGAAGAAGAAAAAAAAACGCACAAAACACAAACAGAGGGGAAGCAACAATGGGGAATAAACAAACTTGTAATATAATGTGTGACGGTTACAACTTTAATTAGACACAAAGTGGCAGCTTGAGATTTTACTAATTGGATAGAGTGTTTTAGTGTTATCGTATATTTTTACTTTCATTTTACTCAGACATAATTTGTTCTGATGTCATGGTGTGGTCCACAATTACCAAAATAATTTGTAAAACCTGAACTGGAATCATTTTCTTTATGCAGATTAGTGAATTAATCATGCTTGAGTGGAGGTGAGATGACGAGTCATTCTGGTAGAACCAATAAAAAAAATCATTAGTGAAAAGTTTTTGGTGGGAGGCTTCTTGTCAGTTTTTTTGGTTTGTTTTGGAAATCCAATTCTTAGAGAAAAATTAATAATTAGCAGCAGTATTCACTTAAAGGGGACTGTCTACATTTTTACACCTTCTGTCAAAAACCTGTTGGAAACAAAAAAGATTTTTTAACAAGCTTATAAATTCATGTTTTTATACCCAAATTTGAGCCGCAACACTGAACTTCTCTGAGAAGAAATAAATCGAGCATAAGTTTCAGTAAGACATTCAGTAACATTTAGAGTAAGTAACTGTAAAAATACAATTTTTCTGCTTCTTCATAAAACATTACAGAAAAATAAAAATTTACTTTGGTAATTACCAATTTACTACTGTTACTGTAGCGCAGATGAGGCATAAACCTCGCACAGGGTGGTGATCTAATACATTTGTTATGCACTCTGCATATTTCAGTTGCATTTTACTCAAAATGATTGTCTCATGTTTATTAAGGGTGAAGAATCATATTTTGAGTGCAATAGGGACATTTTAAGCCCCACCCACCTGCTCTTTTCTGTTTTGAGAGGGGCAACCAATTGGCAGTCAGTCCCTCCGAATTTTCATTTCAGACACAGGATGAACTGAGGGGCTGCACTAAGGCCCAGTGTAAGACAAATAATTATTAATTTTAATTATGAATCATGCAAAGCTACTCTAGTAGAATCTAATAATAAGAATATCGACTTAGAAATAAGAACCTTTAAAGACCTCAAATGTATGAATATTAATCAACATGACTTAATTAATCTACTTATCTATAATATATTCTACTTAAACTAAAAAACTGTTTATTATATTAATGAATTATTAATTCATTAATATAATAAATAAATTAATTTATAATATATTTAAACATTAACATTAACATTAAACTTTTTTGTGTGTGTGTTTGTTTGTGTTTTGTGTTGTTTCATGTGTGGACATACTGAAAATAAATTTCCCAGTGGGGACAATAAAATTACCACTGAACCATTATCAACTGACAAAGCAACAAATATAGAGATAACAGTCATCATCAATTTGAGTTTGTTGGTTTTTCTTGTTGTTTTTTTAAATTCAGGCAATAAAATAATGGTTCTTAGTCACACCTCATGATTTCCGATCAATAATATATCAATAAAACAGTGACCAAGTCTAAGTAAAATTTCTGTGAGTAAACCCAACAGCATCCGTAAACTCTAGTTTATTCTCCTCATATATTACATATTTCAATTCAATGTTATTTATATAGCGCGAAATCACAACAACAGTCGCCTCAAGACAATATTAATATTATAAGGTAATATAATACATGCTACATATAAAATATATTAATTCATCTTAGTTTCACTACACCAACCCAACCAAGGAAGTAGAGGTTGTCTTTTAATCAGAAGGTTGGTTCAGTTCCCAGTTCTTCCAGTCTGCGTACTGATGTGCTTTTGAGCAAGATAACAAATGCCCAACCTGCCCATGCGTCCGTCAGGATAAAAGTGGCATAGAATAAATGACTGTGTGAATGAGGCTTGTAATAAAAACGCTCTGAGTAAAAAAGTGCTACATACAGTTAGATCCATAAGTTTGTGGATAATGACACAATAATAATTTTGCCTCTGTACATCAACGCAGTGGAATTGAAATCAAAAATCCAAGATGCATTGCGGTTGCAGACTTTCAGCTTTCAAGTTCAACAAAAATACCTGCATTAATTACTTAGGAATTACGGCCATTTTTATACATAATCCCTCCAAAAACTTATGAACCTAACCGTAAGCAGCCAGATCACCGGGAAAATGACAGCCAGGCAAAAGCTGGCTAGTAAATGAAAACCTGTGTCGTTGCACAGGCCCAATAAATGCAGACATTTTAAGTTTAGCAGCAATATCCACAACAGTTGACAACAGACAAAATAACTAATGTGTAGTTCGTTCCTAATGGTTTCTGGTTTAATGCACTTTTACATAACTATATGCAGAATTTGTTCCAGGAATAGCAACCCCATTATCTGAGAAGCAAAAGCAGAAGTGCTAGAGGATGTAGCATTTATCACATATACAAACAGTGTGAAGAATGGCAGTCCAAAGGAAAACAGGAGAAAAGTGGTAATAGGGAAAAGGTGCTATCAACAGCTGGATGTAGACAAGAAGAAATCTACAGTGATGACAATGTTTCAGTTATATCAAAGTAAAATCCTGCACACATATGGACAGTTTACAGTATACAAAGAGCTTCTTTCTTCTGAGCATCTTATGTTTTTCTGCTGCACTGCTCACAGCTTACAGTCAGTGACTCATGTCGGCGTGGCTTTGCTGTCTGCCCACAGATGCCTATCCTAAAACGGAGATGATCTATACTTGGACCAAAGGGCCTGAGCATTCAGTGGAGGTCCCTCCAGAGTCCTCCAGCCTCGTTCAGTATGATCTCATTGGCCAGACGGTCTCCAGTGAAACGATTAAATCCATCACAGGTGAGATTTGCTCATCCTTTCACCGTCCTGCTTTATCAACCGAGTTACAGTGAACGCTGGGGGAATAATGGGACGAACACTGTTGTTCATTTATCACTTTTACAAAACAGTCTGCTTTTTTTTAATAAAAGAAAAGATCTACATCTGTCTGAGCGCATTATATTGAATCATACTTGGAAAATTTGCCAAGTCTACACTGTGTTTCCACAAGATAGACTTGGGCGTCGCATATTGGAGGGATATGGAGTTTTGACACTTGCACAGACATGACAGTCGGTCTACTGGACCATGACTAGCACACAGTCTTGTGAAATGAAACCCTCAAACATCATGGGTTGAGACACTTCAGCGAGCCAGTTGGCTCACATAAATACTGAAAGCCCCCACGTCCCACCAAAAAAAGATTTTAGCAGCAAAAAGCTAGAACAGAGTGCAAATGGACAAAATGTAGAAATAAAGGAAGAAAACCAGATCAAATGTGACATCTGTCTGGAGCTGCATTAATGAAATCTGTCAGCCTGCAACTTCAAATTCTTTGTTAATGAAACTAATTCATTTCTGTTGATCCCCCAGGTGAATACGTGGTCATGACGGTCTACTTCCACTTGAAACGTAAAATGGGCTACTTCATGATTCAGACGTATATCCCCTGCATAATGACAGTAATCCTCTCCCAAGTGTCCTTCTGGATAAATAAAGAATCCGTCCCAGCGCGCACAGTTTTCGGTATGTAGACTTCACACAGCCCTCATGCTGCACTGCCTTTCTGCTCCTCTCTCTCTCTGTTTATTTGGTGCCTGCATGCCAACGGAGCAATCAGAGCTGGAGTATCTATTCAGTCAACACAACAAGGCGATGCTTCAGCACGCGGTGATTACAGGAAACATAAAGTGGTGCTTTTTTGTTTGTTTGTTTTTAAATCTTTATGTTTTCCAAAGGGAGTTCCATTCTATTTTATTTTCACCTCTAAAGTAATTCTCTAAAATATGTTTGGCTCAAAAAGCAGTAACAGGCAGTAATACTGCACGTGTGGTTGAAATAAACATTTTTAATCAGATGGGGAAAGATGTCCTCCTTATTGTAGTTTCTAGTTTTCCTGAGTAAATTATCCTTTTTAAAATGCCTAAACCACTGGCTCAGTTCAGGAATTATATTGCAAAGCCCAGTGATTTTCCATTAATTCCCATTTGCTCTTCTATGATGCTTCTGTCGTGGATTTGCTGTGTGGCAGGCAGGATGTAGGACCCAAATGCAGGACTCATAAACGAAAAGGTGAACTAAAAGAGGCAGCTTTATTTTGGCTGTAAATAACTCATTTGAAATACAAAACTAAACCAGAAACTGGAAACAAGAAAACTTCAACTAGAAAACAAACCAGGATCAGTAACTAGGAAATGGCTGAAAACACAGAGAGAAACACAGCATTACGAGGGTACAACACGACAACGGACAGAGGAAAACACAGGGCTTAAATACACCAGGGAGTAACGAGGGAATGTAAAACAGGAGGGAAGCACAGCTGGAGCTAATCTGACATAACGAGACAAAGGAAGCAAAGCAGAATACACTGACATAGGGCACAGACTTTCAAAGTAAATCAGGAAACCCACTAATGCAGAGGCAAGGATGACAAGGAAGGCATAGAGAACATAGAGACCTGAAACGTGGGACAGGAAGGCACAGAGTAGACATAACACGGAACATAGGGGAGGAAGATAAACAAAACCTAAATGTTAGAAATCTGGAAATACTAAAGAACCTAGGCAGCTAGAATACACAACAGAAACCAAGAGACTAGCAACGATAAATCATGATGAAATCAAAGATTAATAACAACACAAAACACAAAACCCTGGGTCACAGGCCCAGGACCATGACAACTACAGCCACACTAAGTCGCAAATTTATTGCAACAGTATGCAACAAACTCATGATGTTGTTGCCTTTGAAATGGTGTATTCAAAGACCAGGTCCACAACTTTGGTCCATCAAGATGGCGATAATTAGGTGGTGTCAGTGTGCTATCAGTTTGAATGGAGTCAAGTTGGCAATTATGTGCAGTCTGTTTGTGACAATACAGTAATTAACTTTGACAAATTAGCCAAAATCACAAATCTGTTGCTTTCTGCATAGACCGAAATTCACATTGACTACTCACAGAGTCCAGCCAGAAGATTATAGATCTGAAACAGAAATTCCTCCACAAATAGTGATGTAGTTGCTGCAAAATGCAGATTTAACTGCAGAATTACAAAGGCACACAGCAACCTTGCTTTTATATAGGAACATAACCAAAATACAACCAGCTAAGTTGAGTCCACGTGGCAGAGTCATGGACACAGAGTGACTCAGACTGACTGAAAAAGTTGGCAATCTGCATTTATGCATTAGACAGAAATTATTTGCAAACGTTTGAACTGCAGTCAGTCCAAGTGGGACTTTTTTGGAGACAGTTTGCTTTCCACCAACTACCTGTGCAATCACATTGTGATCAAAAGTGGTCATCCAGAGACTGAGAATACTACTTGCAAAAAATTGGGTAACTATGAATTTTTTGCAATTGCTGTCCAGTTTTGTCTCTAGTGTGACTGAGTCCTAAGACAAATTCAGAGTAAGAGCGAATCAAACAGCACATCCTCTACAGTCTGTGGGATTTCCAATGAGCTTTTCTTATCTTAAGCTCTCTTTTTCAGTGTTGCGTGCTTTAATCTGATTTCCTAATGTCAGTCATGGGTCGGCCATTTGTTTATTTGTATTTGTTCTATGTTGTATAAGAAAATGGTCATATGGCAGTTCTGTGAATCTCACAGTCAGTGCTAAGACTACCAGCCCTGTTAATGGTCACGTTAAAAATCTCTACTGGCAAACCCGACGTGATCAACAAACTTCTGTTATCTTTTCATATGTTCTGTAACTTCATTTGATTTGCTTACAGTTAGCAAAACAAGAAACTCCTTCTGAATTCATAATTTAAACTGCTTATAAAGAACTGAACAGTCTATCATTTAAATTTTATTTTAAGAGCGAAAGATGAATAAAAAACCCAGTTGAGTCTGTAGCAGCCAAAAATGAATACGTGTTTTAGTGGTGGAAAATAAGTATTTGATCCTTTTAGAACATATTATTTAGTACTTGGTAGAATAGCAGTTGTTGCCACAGCCGGCAGCTGCTTCTTGTAGTTGGGTCTTGTTCAAATCCTCGGTTGATGTCCCGATACACAAAGCTTCAGCTCTCTCTCAGTAGGGTTTCCTTTGGATCAGGGTCCAGAGACTGGCTGGACTACTCCATGCCTTAATATAGCTGCAATGATAATGACGATTATTTTGATCTGATATTTAGATCATGATCATTTATTGTTCATTCATTCATTCATTCAATATTCCTTTTAGTGATGAAAATATTTTTATTGTACTTCAAACGTTTAAACGTGCATTTAGTCTGTGAAGGTTCTCAGTCAACCAGGTCATGGTAATCTAATGCACTTGGAAAGAAAAGCGACTGGACTGCTTCAGGTTGTGTTAATTTATTAATTCTTATGGTGGTTTCCGTGGCTGTGATGAGATCCACTATAGGCAGCTGTTGTGGAGAAATGGCAAAAGTGATTCATTCAGCTAGCACCTTCTTTTCAGGTTCAGTGAGGCTTCTGTCTGAAAAGTTCTTCACCCATTTTCCTTGACTGTCCTCGGTTGTGATGTCTTCCTGTTCTTGTCTGTAAGTTTTGTTAGAAAATTTCCAGAATTTCGAGAGTTGTCTTTCTTTTCCCTTAAAGATGTCCAGTTGCTTTTCTTTCCAAGTTCCTTGGAAAATGTGCATTTACGTTTACGTTGTGTGAACATCCCTGCGACATATACAAATCTTTGCAGCAAAATTGTCACGGTCAGACGGGAGCTGACTGTGTGGAGTGGAGAATAAAGACCCAAATGCAGACCAAAAACAAAATGTGGAACGTATCTTGAATAAACAAAAAGCAAGCCGTTTATTCTGGCTGATAACAAGAGTACAAAACAAGATAAGGCGAATGGGACAAAAACTAAACTAAAATCTAAACTGGAAAAAGCTAAACTATGATCACTGTGACAAATGACATGAGCATGATTCAGGGCAGGTACATGCGAGAAACTATGAAGGGAAAACGTGAACATGAAACATGAGCAAGACCTGAGCTGAATCATGAAATACCTGAGGTTGACATGACGACCTGACCAAGACTGAATGAAAACACACAGACTAAATACATACAGGAGGTGACCAGGGAAAGTGGAAACACATGGGGAAACAGCTGACAGGAATCAACCTAGTGACGCCATAAGGGGAAGTAAAACAAAACCCATTGAACATGGAAACAACCGACTCTTCAAAATAAAACAGGAAACATTGAGAGACATAAACATGACAACACAAGCTTTACAATATGGAACACACAGACTTAAAACACATGACAGACTGGGGAGGAAACATGACACATAAACCAGGGGACATGGATAATAATATGGGCTAAACTAAACTCAACTAAGACAAACTAATAATAATACTAGAACTTAACGTTATCTCCTAAGTAATACAAAATACCTCAACTTTACCCGTAACTTGAGAATAGCACATGATATTAACATAAGAAATCAACAATACAACATAACACAAAATGCCCCTGACAAAAATAAAATTGGTCCTCCTCAATCTCCTAAATCCAGTGTATCCCTTAGAAGGAAAATAACAAACATAAATAAAAAAAATTGTACCAAAACTTAACACAAAATTAAATTGACAGGGAATTGCTTTCAGTTTTGCACTCTGCTACATTTCTGTTAATTAAAACGTCTTTGCAGACAAACACTTTGTTTATTCACTTGGCCTAAGTACATCTAAAAGCAAACAAAAACACAAAAGCCTTTACTACTTTACTACTACATCTGATGTAAATAAAACTCAAAGTAAAGTACTCGATCTATCTACCCCTGCTTTGTGTACTGCATATGTTTTCTCACTTAGTTGGGAAGGTATAACATCTTTTTCCAGTATGTTGACCATTTTTCTGAAGCCTTTCTGAAGCTCTTTGCCTTCTCCTGTGGCAGACATTTGAATTTGGTTGTATACAGTGAAAACAGTGAATACAGTGTTACTCATCCAGACTAGTGCAGGGAACAAGCAGTGCGGTGCAGGGAACAGCTGTGATTGGCACATGCAGACATGTGGTGAGGCGATGATGTAGGGGGCACTTGATTTCCTTTTGCTTTCCATTTTCAGTATCGCTCAATCATGTTCATTTAATTGTGGGAAGCCAAAATCATAATTGAGATTAAAATCTGATTAATTGTGCAGTCCTAGTCCTTAAGTACTTGCCAATGAAACTTTTGTTCGATAATATACTTGACCTAAATTCTTGCTGGTCAAAAGGGGATTAAATACTTATCTCCCTCACTTAAATTTGGATGGGTTGAGAATGACTCTGTGTCCCCCCCAAATAAGTTGGAAGAGGTGGCCATGGTGAGGGAAGCCTGCTTTGACTGCTCCCCCTGCGACCTGAACTCAGATAAGCAGTAGAAAATGGATGGATGGATAATGCCGATCACATTCTGCCTGTGGTAGAGTCATTAAAATATTGCACTTTCACACCAGAGCTACTGTACCATTAAAGTGCTCTAAAGTGTTGAAGAAAAAAGTCTTTAACAAGTTATGTTTTCAGTCAGTGAGTGCATCTTTTGAATCTGTTACTTTTTTTTCGTGTATTATGTAAAACTACACTAGTTAAAACAGAATCAGTGTGATGATGAGGTTTTTGTTGATTGCAGTAAGGTATTCACGGGTCAGCCACCAAGCAAACCAGTTACTTTATTGATCAGTACATTGATTTATAAATATGAATTAAGATTACACCCAAATATATAGTGTGTATATAGTGTATATGTTTGAGTAAATTATAAATAATTAGTTTGCTACCCATATTAATACCCATATTAATATCTTGCTGTAACAGTAAAAATAAACAGATGTTGGTTAGACTTCATAGAACTGCTACAGTTCTTGCTAAAATGAAGGTGCACTGATCAAAAGCCAGACCCAATGGAAGGGAAAGTTGGATGAAATTAGGGCAAAATCCATTTGTTTTCCTAAAAGCGAAGTGGGCGAGATGAACATTACAAACAATAGCCTGCATGTTGGCTGCTCATAGATGTGCTACAAAACCTGCTTTCAGTTTTTAGCCTGTGACCCAGTTGTGTTCTACCCATACTCCCTTGCTACACTGTTTGGGTTTGCCCTAGAATAGACTAATTAGTGTGTGACAATAGACATGTTGTCTGTTGAATGATAATGGCACTGATACTTGCCTCTGTTTGAAAGTATTCCTGATATGCATTGCTTTCAAGATGTAGCATTAACTCATCAACATGACTAATGACAAGCTAACTAAGAGAAAAACAAACAAGTGTCAGTGGTGATTAATGATTCTGATTTAATATGCTGACCGTTCATGATGCCGCACAGACGTCTGCATAAAACCACACGTAGGTTTATACAGTCCTGCTGTCCACAACCTGTTACCATGTATGAAATCTACACGTCCCCTCTAACTGTATTGACTGGTATTTTGTTAGCTAGCACTCTGTCAAGTCACCATAACATACTCAGTCACCAACACAACCAACAACCCACCCCCCCCATTTGGTTTTAATAATGGTGTCGCACACACTGCAGCGTCACCTGTAAGCTTTCATTTGATATAGTGAATGCTTTTGACGTCAGCTGTTGCATTGCTTAGTGAAAAACGATGCTGTGTGGCTCTCTCTCTCTCTGAGTGTCGCTCAGTGTAATAAAGCACCAGAGAATCAGTGCTGCTCTTCTTCAGTGGACAATGTATCTGACAGTCCTGCTGCTCTACCCCTGCCTCCCCGCCCCAAACTGTCCAGCATGACAGAGGCGTCACAGCAGCCCGACTATTGACGCATGAGTCGAGCCTTTAAGACAGTGGATTTCTGCTGTTATCCGCTGCTTTTCAGCGGGCGCGTGTGTGACTGTTTGGGTTGGAAGGTGGTCGGTGTTTGGATTTCTCCTCTTCTTCCCTGCAGCCATGCTCTGTTTTGACTTCCTGCCTCTATGACTCAACTGCAGTGACCTGTTTTGAGCCTAAAAGAAGCAGTTTGTCAGGAAGACAAACAGGAGTGGAGTGAGGATTAGAGCTCAAGCTTCTTGGTTTCAAATAGAGTCAAGATAAAAAGTACACTTAAAATAAGAAAAGTGTTTCTTAAAGCCTCAAATTATAACTTTCTAGACTTTTGACATTTAACAACTCCAGTGATTGTCTCAAATGAGAGTTTATGGCCAGTAGTGTAATTCCCCTTTTGTCTAGTGAAGCACACATTTATGATCCTACAGTACATCTTCTTTGTGAAAGTGAAGATGAAGGACCATGAGTTTTGATTAAGAGGTTACTCTTGTGACATCAGGCACGTTTCCTTAGACACAATAACTGGTCACAAGAGATAAATATGCATTCCCCGACCAGTTGGAGAGACGTTCCATGAGGTTGGTGGCTGTTTCTCGGGTTAAACCTCACAAAATTTCGACAACCACCAAACAGCTAAAACAGTAAATGAGAGCAGGTACACGGATTCTGCACAAAGACATAAACACAAAGAGCGGACCCGCCGACGCATCAGAATCAGTGAGATGTCTGCTTTCTCACCCGACGGCACGTACATGGACATCTTACTAATTTTGATGCGTCGGGTCCGCTCTTTGTGTATACCCCTTTTTTGCGCTAGATTCTGAAGCTGCAAGTTTTATCTCTCTCCAACCAAAATTGATTGAACCAGCAGCAAAAGAAGATCCAAATTAAGCTTCACATTTCGCTTCACAAAAACATCGTCATGAATTCCCTCTACTGTAGCTGTTTTGCTTCCACCACGATAAAATCACACTTCATGCACAGCTCTCTCTCTCTCTCAGTGTACTTCAAGAACAGTTTCCCATCTAAAATCTCTGTTTTCTGCATTATTCGCTTGCTTATTACCCACCAGTCTACCGTTGTTTACAGCGCTGTCGGCCGCTGTTTTCTTTTTTGTTTTTTTACTTAAATGACTTCCGACAAGTCTCATTTCTGCTGTTCAATACTGAAGAATTTTAAACTTTTTAAAATTATGCAAAACTGCAAAACTCTTAGCTGTGTTTCTAATAAAACGTCTGTAACTTTGCTCTGCTTCACTTCAGCAGCATCAGGTAATGTTCATATGTTGATTCATGGTTTTCTTCCGTTTTTGTTCTACTGCAGAATATTTTTAAGGTTATCTGCTATAAAAAGCCAGGCCAGGAAAATCTCCTTCATGTTTTTCTGTGTTTTATCCTCAGTTACTCTGACACAAAGGCATCTGCTGTGATGCTCACACCTCTGATGAAGTCTCAAAAGTATCAGCTTTCTTTTTATAGATATAAAATTATTGATATGTACTGATAAGTGATCAGAATTATAATATTTCTGACTGTCTGTGGCAAAATTTGTTGCGGGGCGTAAACGGACTCACGCGCAGACCAGGGATCCTTGCAAAGAAGGCAGTGAATTTATTTACAAAAGACAACACCAGGTGATAATATGTACAACGTGCAAG
>VUQG01045380.1:0-17553 GCA_015106755.1 Etia nguti | reverse complement strand
CTGGCAACGGGGAAGGGGGGGGGGGGTCCAGGGCTCCAGGGTCTGTGAGGGAAAAGGAGGGGGATCAAACAGACTCCAAACGTTTCCAAATTTCTCTCCTCTCTCCACCACTAGGTCGTACACGACACACACTCGCTCGCAGGCAGGGCCAGGTCCGGGAAAGATGCTGATGGCTCAACGATCCAGCGACAAGTGGCACAGTGCTGCCGTCTTAAGTAGGGCTCAGGATTAATGGAGATAGGCAGCAGGTGTGGAGATGAACACAGATGCGTGGGCCAGGGGCGGGAGCCCATAATGAGCACCGCACCGGCAGGAGAGAGAGAGAGCGAGCAAAAAAAACCCAAAACACGTGTTGCCTAACTCGGGATCAGCTGGTGAGGCACAGGGACCATGACAAAATTTCCACGATTCAAATTGAATGGAATCGAAATGGGACCTTGTGAATCAGAACTGAATCGATTCTAGAAATCAATGACGATACCCAGCCCTATTCCTGAAGTACCAACATGAAGAAAACATCTCCATATGCAGCGCTTGGAACAATCAAGTACCCAAACCAAGCATAATTATGGTGAAAGAATGGCTTCCGGATAATTTCTCTGATTTCAGCGACCCACACCATACTTTGCATTGTACACATAATCAGTTCCACAGTCAGTGAAATGTTTCCGCAAAAGCTTCAATTTTAATTTTTAATGGAAAACACCCACTGTCTCATTTTTTTGGCCATGTTAAGAAAAGCTCTCTATTAGAGGGTAATGTCCTCAGTCTGTGGCCTTGAGCTGCAGTTCACCTATCAATGTCATCCAGCTGCTTTTGACTGACAGGTAATTATATGGCGGTCACGTCGGGGCAAAGGAGACATGCATTTGTGTGGGTAAAGGCTGTGACGCACAGATTGTTCCAGATCTTTGGCATAAAGGGGATTTTCTCCAAATCACATTATTGCTATTGGTTAATAGTACCAAGGGCGAGTGACGAGCCTCAGGCTTATACTGTGACCTTCTGTTATTGTAGGAGCCACGCATAACCTTGGGTGCTGGCCAGACAGGTGTCTTGTTTTATTTTTATGGTCCCTCTCTGGGTAGTGCAGCGACAAATAAATGAGGAACACATGACATTCAGTCCTGGGATGGTGTCTGCATGAACCTCGGTCAATGTGTCCTCTAGCTCCGTGATGTATAACCTTTCTTTACATGAATTATTTTCACAATTTGAGAGTTACCAGTGTTAATGTGATATAGTTAGGAAACTGCAAGCTCACAGTGGCATAATGTAAGTTAATGCCTAGTTATACAAACAGTATTTGGAGGTAGAGCATGGTGACAGTTGCTTAGATGAAACAAACAGACCTTTGATAGATGTCTTAATTCATCTGCTGCATAAAGCACTTAAGACCTTGAATATCTTTAGCAGGCCTACGATATAAGAAATTAAGTGGGTGGGTACCAAGTTATTGATGGAAGTATTTGCCAATGAGACTGGAGAATAGTGCTGACAGACAATTCACAGGAAGGAGCATATACAGTTAGGACTATAAGTTTATGAACAGTGACAAAATGTTTATAATTTAGACTTAATTTAGTCTTTACGCCATCTTATGGATTCTAAATCAGACGGTCAAGATGTGACGTTTTAGCTTTAATTTTTATGAAAGAATTGTACAGGTGCTTGGCAGTTACACATACTTTTATACACAGTCCCCCATTTTCAAGTCAAGTCAAGTCAAGTTAAGTGGCTTTATTGTCATTCCAACCATGTGCAGTGGTACAGTGCACAGTGAAAGAAGACAATGTTCCTCCTAGGCCGTGGTGCTACATATGACATATAACAGACAATCAACACAGGACTACATAAAGTGCAATGTGCAAAAATTGGACCCCCCCCCAGACAGACAACAACACCAGACAGAACAGAATGATACAGACACAAGACAGTGCAGACACACAGTGCAATAGAGGTGTGCTTACTGAGCCTTATGGGTGCTGGTTTAGCTCAGTGTGCTGAGCAGGGGCTCACATGCCATACGGCTGAGATCAGCCGGCCCGGTCCTTGCCGCCTGTCTTCCCCCCTACTCTCCCTGCCTCTACTTTCCTGTCCTCTCTTCACTGTGTCTATCAAATAAAGCTGTGCAAAAAGTAACTTGGTGTGTGAATGAGTGTTCAGGAGTCTGAAGGCTTGGGGGAAGAAACTGTTTCGCAGTCTGGCAGTGAGGGCCCGAATGTTACAGTACCTCTTGCCAGAAGGCAGCAGGGCATAGTTTTTCAGGGCCTCAAAAGTAATTGGACAATTGACTGACAAGCAGTTTCACAATCAGATGAGGCCTGTTCCCTTGTTTTTCCAGACAGACTGATTAAGAAGTTCAAAGATCTAGAGTTGATTTCAAGTATTGAACTTCTATTTGGCAGCTGTTACCTGGAACTCTTAATCTGAGGTCCACAGAGATGCCAAGACGCAAGCAAAGGAGACCATCATTAGACTGAAAAATCAAAATAAAGCTAAGTGGCAAAATCAACAATCTGGTTCATTTTTGAAACCAATGAATGCAATAGCAATCTCAGCAACATCAAAGAGCCTGAAACACCACAGAAGACAATGGATAAAAACAGTTCTTTCCTAAGTTAAGAAAGTTTTTTCACAACATCTAGCCGAGTCAAAAACATCGGGAGGAGGTAGAGTGAGTGAAAACAAAGAAGGTTTACAACAACGTGCAAACCACTGGTTACAATCAAGAAATGGAAGGCCAGATTAGACTTTGCCAGAAAACATCTAAAAGTTGGCACAGTTTTGGAAAAACCCTCCTTGGACACCTGAAACCAAGACAAACCTAGTTGGTGGGAAGAATAAAGTATTGAGAAGGAAAGAAACAGTATTTGAAGCACACCACCTCCTCTTTCTAACATGATGGAGACAATGTTATGGCAAGGGGATGTATGGCTGCCAGTGGAACTGGATCACTAGTGATTATTGATGATGTGACTCCTGAACGATGTAGAAGGGTGAATTCTGGCGTTCGCAGAGCTGTACTTTCTTTTCAGATTCAGATTCTGCGGGAAAACTTATTATACAGTGCTTCACAGTGCAAATGACCCTAAGAAAGTACAAAAGCAACCCAAGAGTTTTTCAAGGCAAAGAAATGGCCAAATTGGTTACCAGATCTCAACCCAATAGAGCAGCTTTACAGTTACTGAAGACAAACTCAAGAGCGGAGACTCACAAACAAACAGCAACTGAAAGCAGCTGCAATAAAGGCCTAGCAGAGCAGTTTAAGGGAGGAAACAGTATTTGGTAATATTCATGAATTCAAGACTTCAGACGGTCATTGATTACAAAGTTTCTGTGTATAAAAATGTTTGTAATGTTTGTTTGTTTAACCACTTAAATTAAAGCTGAAAGTCTGCATTCAATCACACCTTGACTGTTTGACTGGAAATCCACTGTGCTGATGTAGACAGGAAACATCAGTCCTCAGAGTACAGAGTAGAGTGAAACTCTCCGAGTACCTTAAGTGGAAAAATGCTTTTTGTGCTTCTATTGTACATGTTTCTATTGCAAAGCTATATATATGGCTCATTATCCTTCTGCCTTCAGTTAATGAAATCTCCTGATGAGGAGAACATAATATATGGGTTACTGAACACGTGTTGTTTTCTATTCAGATCTGCAATGTTAAAATTCATGCCAATCTGTGGTGAAGCTTCAGTTTTCCCAGGGAGATGGATATTTTTGCAACTCTTCTTACATTCAAATTGAGTCAAATTCAGACTAATTATGTGCTTTGATCAAATATGAAAGAATTTATGTCAACTCCCTCTTTGATACAGGCTCATGTGTTCTTTTGTTTTCATTCTCTCACAAACCATCCAAGGCATCACCACTGTCCTGACCATGACGACCCTCAGTATCAGTGCTCGCCATTCCCTCCCCAAGGTCTCGTACGCTACTGCGATGGACTGGTTCATCGCTGTCTGCTTCGCCTTTGTCTTCTCCGCCCTCATTGAGTTTGCTGCTGTCAACTACTTCACCAATGCACAGATTGAGCGGGCCAAAAAGAAGCCGGCCAAATGTCCCCCAGTGCCCCAATCCACGCCTGTCAAGGTCAAGGACGCAGAGGAAGTGCTGCAGGTGACTTCTGTTTCTCTCAAAGTGGCTCAATAATCTGATCACACTTTACTTCAAGGAGCACTTACAGAGCATGTCCCTTATTATGTGCTTACTGCATCCGGCCTTTAGCCTACACTTTTGAATCATCAGAAGTGGTTCCTGCATGTGAGAATAGTCAGCTGAGCTCCTGCTTAGAGGGTGTTAAGGAAAGCTAGAGAAACCTGGTCCCAGAACTTTACAAATAAAATCTTGGTTATCAAATTAAAAACAACTGCTTGTTAAATGACAGAAAAAAATGTGTGTGAGAGAGAAAATAAGAGGCGTCTGAAAACAGCTTCACAGCACAGATGTTTGGGACTAGTCACGAGGTGTGCAACCTTTCTTTTGAAATTCTACGTGCATGAACTGACATAATCTTCTATTTCTGTGTGACAAAGTTTAAGCAAATTACATTGACACCATGGCAAGTTACATACGGAGAGAACGAGGATTCATGAATATACCATGAAGCTATTTTAAAGCTCTAAGTCAGATATGATGAATGTGTTACAGTGCTGTTTATGTAACTGTAGGAACGTGTTCATGGCGCCGGATAAACAGTGCTTTACACATGCGATGTATTTTTCTCAGCCTGCATAATCTTCTGAAGAGTGGAAATCATAGGTCATCTGTTAACCGATCATTGAAGTTGACATAACCCACCAACAGATATGCCCGTTTTACAGTAACTACTTTAAGTTGTTCCCTTCTGCCTAAATCCCAGTGTGGCGTAATCATGCCTGAATGCAGTATCGTGACAACAGCACTTCAATGGATTAGGGGGTTGCCATGGCAACACAGTCCTAATACATCTGTATAGGTTTCAGGACAGCTCTGGCAACAGGGGGAAAAATTAATACTCTCTTCCTCAAGAGCAGGTCCTGTTACCAGAGGGCTTGGCACATGGGTCACAGTGTGTTGATGGTTCCAACTCCTCAGCATTTTACCTCCTCCATGTTGAAACGCAAACTCCACTATCCACACAGACACACACACACGCACACACACGCACACACACACACACACACGCACACGCACACACACTCCTCCTCTGCTGCACATGGGACACAGTAACATTGGATCCTTTCAAATTCAAGGGGTGGGGGTGGTGTTGGTGGATTATTTCTGCAAATGCCTTAGTACCAGCATCACACTCTGCTTGAAAACATCAACTTTCAAAGGATAAGCTCCTTTGACGCTACACTGCATTACCGCCCTGATGCGGTACTACCTACTTTCTGTCTTAAGCTTGTGAGAAATGGGTGAAAGCCATGGTATGTGACACCTGTATTACGCGTAGTCTGTCGTCTCCCTTCACAAATGAAGGCCATCTGTGTCAGGGGGTCTGTGATCAGATCAATATGATAAAGTTTGTGGAGAGCAAGTAAACTTCACCTATCCTGCAAACTCCTTCAAACAGGAAGAAGAAAGGAGAGATGAAAAAATTCTTTGCACAAAATATGTTTATTATTTTAATGCTCCTTTGTTTTTACTAACTTCCATTCAAAAGTCGCCTCAAGACGCATTATATTTAAAGGTTATGATTCTACAGTAATACAGAGAAATAATCTCCCGAATCCAAACTGAGAGCTGGTTCCAATAACCAACTCAATCAAGAATTCCAAGTGGATTTGTCTGATGTTATCAATAAGTGGTAGTATGGTGTTACAGGGGTTAAAACTATTGCCTCACAGCAAGATGGGTTTTGGTTCAAACTTTGGATTTTCCATGTTCTCCTTGTGCCTGGTTGGGTTTCCTCAGGGTTCTCTGGTCTCCTCCCACAGTCTAAAGACATATTGTAGGATAAATGGTAATTCTAAATATAAAGGTAGAGGTGGATAAAATGCTTAAAGTGCATAGAATAAAGTACTGCATCATTGTATTATTAAATCTGTTGTGCCTGTTGTGCAAAGGGTTTTGGGGGGCTGCGTTTGGAGAACTTTGAACATGGTAATAAATCTGGAAAATTTCCATGCTAACCACTTAAAGCTAAATACAGAAAACTATTTATTCTATAAAGGATTCCACTGGGAACAATACTTACAATATTACACAACAAATAAGCCTTGGCCTCTGTTGGACATGGGCATGGAGGGAGGGGTTCACCCTCCCCGCCACTCCCCACTAGGTGCTGCTACCCCCCACTGGGCTGTGGGTACTTGTTGGTTCCAGGGAGTGTGGCTGGATGTTCTGGTGTGGTCACTGACCCACTCGCTTGGTGGTCTTGCACCTCCTTGTGGTGCCCAAGAACCGCCCAGTACCCGGTAGAGGTACCGGGCAGTTCTTGGGCACCTGGAGCCTTGATCTCAGCTCACACCGGGGTGGGCAGCTCCAGTGGGGTTGGCTGCCCGTCGCCTCTGGTCCTCTGGCACTCCCACCCCTTGGCTGTGCGCACCCCATCTAGGGCCTCCCTCCTTCTCTTGCTGGAATGGGCGTGCAGATATTGCCGAGATGTGTGGACTTAGGTCTTCAGAACTCTTGAGGGCTGCGGATGGCCCGGTTCTCTGGCTGGCTCCCCACCCTCATTTTCAAGTAAATTTCTTAACAAAGACACACACCAACACTTGACACTCTCTCTCTTTCTCTCTCTCACACAAACCCCAGAAGAAGATTGTTGATTTATGTACCTGTGCATTTTCAAATTTTTGTGTTCCAGGTGTTGTATGTTTGTTTTTTCTTACAGGTGCGGCAGTTGGCGATACATGTGTATACAACATTTCTATTTGTATTCTATCGTTTTAATATGTCTCCCCCATCCACCCCTTTTTTAACTTCTCCTGCCAGTACTGCCTTAGACATTGTCATACTTTATACCACACATAATATAATAACTGAAATAACACAGATAGAAATGAAGAAATAAACAGATAAACCATGAACAAAATGTGTTTGGCACAACAATTTAATTCAGATCATAATTCTGATTGCAAAAGCTGCCAGACAGACAGGTTTTTTTAAAAAAGAAGTTAGTTAATGTATTTCAAGCTGTTAAACTGAACTTAAACACGAGGAACAAATTAAAATGTCAGTATCAGTAACCTTTCTTATCAGCCTGACTCAAATACTGGTTATTCTCCTCTCTCGCAGCAAAATCCTGATACGAACGGTAATCTGAGGAAGCGCATGAATTATATCTCCCACCAAGAGTCGAGCAGTCAACAGAGAGCCCAGTCCACCACCAACATTGCAGGAGTAGGACGAGGAAGGCCGCTGCGACCTTTAGCCGGTGGAGCCAACGGCAGCTCTTCCACCCTCTCCCGCTCCAGCCCAAAGTCTGAGAGCCTGCTCAGCGTTGCGTCTTCCTCAGCGCAGCTGGTGAAGAGTACGCCCCAGGCTGCAGCTTCTACGCCAGACGTGATGGTGGGGACGCCGTGCAAGCAGAACGCCAGCACTTCCTCTCTGCAGCATCTGCTGGGGCCGAAGCTGGAGCGCATCCAGATGATGGGAAACAAACTGGAGCCGAAGCAGACGCCGTGCTCCCAGCCCACCACTGCTGGTATGGGCGGAACCAGTAAAATTGACAAGTATGCACGGATCCTCTTCCCCGTGTCGTTTGGCGCATTTAACATGGTCTACTGGGTGGTTTACTTATCAAAGGACACGATGGTGGCTAAAGGTGGCTAGACGTGTCTTTTAACACATGGGAAGCAAATAAGGATTACTGGAGTTTGTGAACATTAAGTAGAACATGTTGTTTTTGCCAAACAGATAAACAAAATGTGCCCATAAAGCACTTAAGAATACATTTATTTTTTTCTTCCTGAGTCCTGAAACTGCAAGCATGGGAACAAGCAAACAAAATTAGAAAAACCTGACTCAACATAAGAAGGAACACCTGCACACTGGAGTATGCTACTGTCCTCTTTCTATTACATCGTGCTTCATCTGACTGTAAAGGTCCTCATCGGCTTCAACTGATCTCTTTTGGCCTGCAGTCAAGACAAAGCATGGGATTTTTTTCATTTTCCTATTTTTGTACCCTGCACCTGGCAAGATACGTGGACATGTGTGCCATTGTTCTGAACTCAACTGCACCAACACTGTAAATATATAAATTTATTAGGATAAACAGATTTATATTTAATGAATACAGTTTACTTCCTTTGGAATAATTAAGACATGTCGCTTTTGGTGCCAGCAGGTTAGAGGTTGCAAAATTAAAACGAGGGATTTTAGAATGAAAAATTCTTGAATGTTGGCCAAATAAGTCTGAAACTTCAATTTGGTCAGAATGAAAGTCCTCAAACCAGGCTGAGTGGAGCTTTGGCCAGGACCTGATCAACCATGAAGAGCTTCTCTTGTATAGTACCTACTTGCAAAGCATCTTTCCCATACAAGAAGGATTAACTAATCTGAAATAGTGAATCTGAAATTTGTGGATAAGTCAGGCAGAAAATAGTAAAGACAAGTTATTAATTCATGTAACAGTAGGCTTTAAGCTTCTTTCCAGCCGTAACAGATTGCAGAATAGCAGACAAAGATTGTGTAAGTGATTAAAAAAGAGCCATAGCATGAACAAATACAGGGAGCAGAACACAAAGCCATTTGCTCGTAGACCACTGTGGCAATAAAATAATGAGCTGGTTGTTTGTTTCGAGACATTTCGGCATGCTCAACAAAAGAATGTGACTCAACAGCAGCTCCAGGGGAGAAACACAACATCTAACTGCTGTCATCCACATTCTTAAATGCGTTTCCATACACTTTGATTTTGGGCATAAAACATTATTTAATTACTCTTCATGGGAAAGCATCTCTCATGTGTGTCTATGGAGCACACTCACTTGCTATCAAAACTACAGCAGATACACAACACGTCGAGCACATTTTGAAGGTTGAAATAACTTTTTTCTCTTCTGTTTGGTAACACCAGTGTCAGCTGATGTACGTCTGTTTGTCACTAAGTTGACAGCTGTTAGTAGGTTATAGAATTTATTAGTGTTTGCACTGATAATTGCATTGATGTTCCCCTGGTTGAAAGATATTAGCGATTTAGACCACATTCGGTTATGGCAGTGGTTGATATTTATCTGTTGTGTCAGATCAGTTAATGCTTAAAGATAATGAAGAGTCTTTTTTCAAACAGGGTAATCAGTGCACACCTAATTTACTGCAGCTGCAGTTTATTACCAACCAGAAAACGATTGTACTGAAAATCAGAGTGCATATCTCTGGAAGTGCAAAGGCCTTTTCACATAGGTGCGCTTGTGCTGTGCTGTGCTTTGCTTGATGCTCCAGCAACCGATATTGTATGCCGGGTTTTAGGGCGGTTTTCACATTGTATGGGAAGGGTCTTTAAAAAATTCTCCTGTTGTTCTTAATTATTGGGAAAATGTCCAAAGCATCTTACTGAAAATTATTCTCATGAGTAATATTGGCCTCTACTCAGTTTTTATTTCAGTTCAGGTCTTAAATGCTTTGAGATGCTGGCATCTTTGTGTAGAGTCCCCATGTAATCAGGCTGAAATCCATTTTAGACACTTCATCTCATATCCTGAAAACAGATCTTTTCAAGTGATCCTGGGAAAACACTGCAGTATCAAAAAGTCAAAGATGCTTTAAGTCAGAAGAGGCTGTTGGGATTTCAGGATTCATTAATTTAGAATTAGATGTGCTGAAGAATAAACACTTTAGTCCTCACCATTATGACCATTCTTTTCAAAGCCCTTTACACACCAGACACGTAAAATTCATGCTAATATTTCGTGCCTTAAAGATATTTTTCAGGCTCACCTATCTTTAATGCAGCCATTCACACCGACCGCGTAATTTTGCATGACAAATTTGGGGCTTTTTTTAAACAGAGCTAAATTTTTCAGATCAAGAACAAGTGTGCTCGTAGTTTAAAACAGGCACCGGCTTGACTATGTCAACTTCATTTTTTTTTTAAAATGCATTTTTTGAGGACAAATTTTCTGCAAAAACGCTTTTGGTGTGTATATGTGTAACACGACAAGTTTGGTTTTGAAAAATGATTTGTTTTCTGATCCAAACGTGCTTCTTTGCAACGCGCTCGGTGTGTAATGGCCTTAACTCAGAACTTGAACTCATCTTAATCTACACACTGGCTACTTCAACACTTAAAATTGAGGTTTTCCACTTTCATTAAAAAAATAAATAAATCTGTGCATACAAGCATTGATTTGAAAATAATGTCCATATGCATGAAAATGCTGAAAACAATAACAAACGCTGTCAAAAGCATGGCAGAGCAGCAGGTGCAGTTATAACCCTCATCTATAAAAATACTGGCCAATCAGAATCTTTAATGGAACAACTTTATTAGGTGAACAAAGATGGGACATAGCAGAAGTGTCTTAACTGAACGTGGAATGTAGAAGTCTCTGTCTTTTTAAAAAGACAGAGTTAATAAAAGGCAAACACCACGTTTTTGAAAAGCTCCATTTTCAGTGACATAAAAATGTGGACAAAAGGCCAAAATGGATAGAAAAGGCTAGTGTCCAAAACAACTGTGTTGGGTTCATTTTGAGAGAGAGAAGACAAATATGCTCAAAGTGCATTTTCTTTATTTAGCAGTTGAAGGTTCAAGTTTAAAAAAAAAAAATGGCTGCAGTGTCTCTCTGCTCGCTCAGGAGACCCAAACTAACAAAGAGCCCCACACTCAGACAGTAAATGCTTTTTATTATGCATGATAAACAGGACACTAAGCTGATTGGTCAAGAGTTGGAGGAAAGCCACAGTTCTCCTTGTTTGACTGAGATCCATGACTTCAGCTCACGTTTCTTCTTCTGCAGCTTTCTGGGCACTTCAGCCTTCTGCCAGCAACACTCCCGTTACCATGACAACCACCTCTTACCCTCCTGTCAGACCTGCTTAAAGAGCAGATTTATGACCTTGTTGTCTTGTAGGTACCACAACCTCCATCCACATTCTTGTGAAGGGGGTCTATTAGTATCAGAGTGAATCCAAAACTATTCTACAATACACTATGGGCCATCAAAGACAAAACACAAATATGTGATGCTAATTATGAGATATTAGCCTTACAGATAAACATAAATCCCAACAGTATGTGTAAAAAGGCCCCAAGACGTAACCAAACACAGCTATTCGCTCCCACCTGCTCTTAAAGTTTATTAAATTACTCCACTAAACAGAGGCTAGGAGGTCCGTTAGCAGGGCTAGCTGCTTCCAGCTCTTTCTAGTTATTGTGCTAGGCTAATCAACTGCTGGCAGCATCTTCATATTTACACTTTATGTGTCTATAATCACATTCAACTCTTTGGTAAGTAATGGAAAAAACATTATTTCCACAAGTCAGAAACGTTTAAACTCAGCTAATAGCTCGGACACATGATATATATGTGCTAATTTTTTTAGACATTTTGAACCCTCAATATTAGTGCTGACACATTTTTGTACTCTTTTTTTGTACAAGTAATAATCACATTTGGATGAGTGGAGGTATAAGTCTAAGTTGTCAGCTACCATTAATCCAGGCACGATGCTGATAAAGAGGAGCTTGGTCATTTGGGAAGAGGTCAGAGTAGAGCTCCTAATCTAAAGGAGCCAGCTGAGGTGCTTCAACATCTGACTAGGATGCCTCCTGTGCAGCTCCTAGGTGAGGTTTTGTCACACCAGCATAAGACCTTGGAGCAGATTCACGACAGGCTTAAGAGATTACATCTCTCGGCTGGATCTGGAAAGTCTCTGTGACCCTCAGGAAGAGAAGAGGGATAGAGGTGGACTATCAATGCAGATATCAATAGTATTGATACTAATGCTGGTATTGAATTGATACTAGCATGATAGGATTGATACTTTGTTTCTATCCTCCAAGTTCAGCCCACTGATTTGTGTTAAATAAGTTATTTTTTTGGAAATTACAAAATATACCAGGAACATGCACAATGAAAAATGTCGGAACCTTTTTGTGTTTGACTGTCACATCTATTTTATTTATAGCCTATAGCACATTTAAACAACAGGAGCTGACCCAAAGTGCTTTAGAGACAGGCACATTTACATAATTTGCACATTTATAAATCATGATGCACCGCTCTGCCCTAATAAGCTGCCTTTATAGGTTAAAAGTATCAGGATCGATATTGGTAAAGGCAATACTGGCCCTGTAATTACTTGTAATTGGATCGGTACCAAAATTTGCAGTGTTGCACAGCACGACTGGGGGAGTGGGCAGGGAGCCGCAGACCCAGATAAGTGGCAGAAAGGAGGGATAGTCCCAAGTAATTAGACTAATAAAAAATACCAAAACAAAACTGAAACTTCCTGGATGGTCTGTACCACACAGAGAGTTGTATTATGTGTCATAAAATTCCATTAAAAAGTGTCGATGTCCAGTTTAGTGAATTATCAAAGATGAAGTCTAACAGACACTAAGTGGCTACAGGCTTACAGCTGCATGTGTCAGCATTGTTGTCCATAAAAACCGCTGTTCTCCTAACTTTAAATCTTCTCAGTATTCAAATGTATGAGCTAAGAGAAAATTCACTATACACCACTGTACAGTTGTTTTAACCACAATCAAGTGGCCCCTCTGGGAGGACATTCATGTTTGGCACAGAAGTGTCTGATTTCAACCACTAACAGTCTGACACTTTTTTCCCCACATAGTGAATTTTCATTCTAATGCGTGAATGCAACTTTTAAACATGTTAAAGGAACAGAAAAAAATGCAGTGTGCTTCCAGTGTGATCGGGACCTTGGTGCAGTTTTAGCCTCTGCTGACCTTTACAGGTGATGAATCTGCCGGTAATAGAATCCTTGAATAGACAAAGGACACCATTATCTTGATAACACACAGCACCACAGCAGAAGATTGTCCTCCCTGCTGTCGGGTGTTGCTGTTCCCTAACTGGCTGATAGAGGTGAAGCGGGGGATGTATTGTCATTGAGCGCCTCGTCTGGACAAAACTGACATTCGGTGATGACTTTGCTAAAAAGTGCACAGAAGACTTCTGTCTAGAAAATATCAGGAAATTGCAGTTGTGGTCCATAATTAAGCACTTTAGCAGATCCTTTTTGCATATAAATAATGTGTAGGTTAGCGTCATAATAGGAAGGAACAGAGGTGACTCATCTTGAAGAGTCTGTAATTATAATGTACAAGATCTCATTTTATATTTCCATAAAAGAAGCAGAAAAATCATACTTGATAGATATATGTCTGGTTCTCCATGACCTATTTTTCTTCTTGTTGGAGAAACTGGAGGTTAAACAGTTGGCGGATGAGCTCAGCTTCACTCCTGCAGATAGAGATGTCATGTGTACAGGGTGTGCGTGAGTGTGTGTGGTGGGGGGTTTTCGTGATGTAGTAGGTTCCCAGTTTCTTGCTCTAACAGCCATATCATCCATGTAGTCATGGTTGTTGGCCCTCGGTTAGTCTGACAGGAGTTATGATGCTGCCACAGCAACGAGAATCGCCCTGGCTGATGGACAGATCAAGATGCCCGGCGCCACTCACCTCTCCTAAAGGCAGTCAAGTGTGAAATTGATTTTGCTGTCATTACCTCCCTGTTGGTCTCTGCTCTCATACTCTCACCCATTCCTCTCTGTTTGCCACAAAAGGGTACAAAATGCATCTCCTCATAAAAAAAAGCACCCCCCCCACCCAGACCATCCATGTACCAATGAGGAGCCAGTCAGCAACAGATTGATGGTCAGTGTAAATATGCTGTATCTCTGCGCTTCTAAATGTGTGCATGATTGATGGAGCAGCCGACGCCAGGTTGTGGATTTTCTGTTGTTGTTGGTTTATCTTTTTTTTTTTTTCATAAATGAGCAGTGCTAGACGACAGTCGAACAAGCTCACTTTCCCCCTTTCAAAGTTTACTCGTAGGATTTGTGGAAAGTGCGAGCACTTCCTGAGATCAAGCTCCCAAATGATCATCATCAGGCTTCCTACTATTTATTGTCGCTTCAGAGCACTTTTGAGGTAAAACATGGCGTCATGCTCCCTCTAGTGGCACAACTGAACCCACTTTTATGTTCTGCACAAACTCACCAGAGGATGTCCTTTATATTTATTCTGAGGGAGCCCTTATGCTTATTGAGTTAGTAAGTTACAGTAATGAGCAGAGTGATGAGACGCTCTTCACGTATGTGGACACTTTAACTCCACACAGAAATCAAATGTATCAAATGAAAGATTAGCTCTGTCCCCATACGTTTCCATTTCTTTTGACTGTTGCAGATCATTTTCAAAGTAAAAGTACTACTCACTTCCTTTACTGATACTCCGCAGAGAAAAACTATAAATGTATTTAACAAAAAAAATGCAATAGTTCAAAGGTCACGTGCGTGATATGTAATAACATAGACTGTATATTGTTATTGGGTTGACGCTGATGCGTTGTTGTTGTAGCTGGTTCCACCTCCTTTCACGCACTTTTAAAGATTTTTCTTATCTGTACCTTTTTGTGAATTCCAAAAGCTAGACTGACCTCTCAGGCATTGATGTAAATTAAAATGAACCATGTGATAGGAATTAAGATTTGCCAATAATATGACCTTAAAACTTGAAAGGGCTCAGAATGAAAGGGTTTGAGTCATTAGTAACTGTGCTGTACTGTAATACCCCCTAATAAATAACTGTAGTGAAGTAAAAATCACAATATTTATTTGATAAAAGGTAGCAGAAAGTGGAAACTTGTAAGAACCTTTAATTCTAGCCTCCTTAGCTATTCCAGTCATATGGAACTGAAAATGTCTGCAGCTCACCTTTAATCCCCTTAAGGATGTTTGTTGTGAGTCCTCTTTAATGCAGTAACAGGGGAATTAAAGCGTACGTCAAAAAGTGTTCTTTTTTCATGTTAAATCTCTGTCTTATTTGCACCAACATGAAATATTATTGTATAAAAGTCTTACGGTCTTTTGGGTTCATTTGAACGAGTTCATGAAGGACCGTGCACTCACACATTAAAGAAAAAGAACCGGACATGTAATATGTTGTGTCTAATTCCTGACATGGTCCACTAGAGGGAGTAGTGTGCCATTATTTTCTTCACTTCGGAACAAAAATGGTACTTTTAGATGGGCCTAGGTGCAGCTTGGACAAAGAGGGTGATTTGGTTTTGCTTTAGTGTCTAATTTCTGTGATTCTAATGGGAGAGATCTACTGATAGCATTTCACTGTGCTCAGCAGAAGCCACACTCTGAGAGGGGTTTGATTCCACCAGTCTAATCATTTATTTCATTTCATGAGCCACTCTCTAGTGATTTGCATAATAACAATGAAGGTCTGCCCTCCATGTTATTATTCTTATCACTCATCTGTCGTCGTAGATGAGAATCCTTCAAATCCTGCAGTCAAGGGGAGGCAGTGATTTAGGGTGGGCATCTCGGGTTGTTGGATGTAAATAGAATACCTTTGCAACCGGAAAACAACTGACTGACTTCTTTAGTCCTGAATTTGGGTACATATCATAGGTTCTTGTGTAAACCCTAAACTAATGCCACAAGTATGTCACGACATCAGTATCTCCATTCGTTGGACTATTTTTGGATAGATTTCAACTACTGATAGATTGCTTTAGAAATGTGCGTTGTTCTGTTGCTGTATTCATCACATGTGAAATCAGTGATTTGTATTCATCATGATCTTTTCTGATATTCCTTTGAGCACGCTGTTTATGCAGCCTGTGTTTCATTCGTAATAAGATCTCACTTAGCCCAGTTTTTGGACTACCACAGGCCAAGATAATTAACATGTAGGCCCTTGGTAGTTAACAGGATAATACATTCTCATTTGTATTATACTTTCTAGCACCCGTGCGAGTCATTTGGGCGGTTATTAATCTTTCCGGTGGAGAAGGACTGCATGATTCCAACTGTTTGGTGTGTCACAACACAGAAAATGAAAAAGCCTAAAAAAAAATCCACCTCTAATCTGCTGGTGCTGTATGCACCCATAGGTCTCAGTGATGTGGAACAATGATTTCTAAATATTATTTATGGTAATACTCAATAACAGAAGTACCAATTACAGCAATATTTAGACCGTTATATAAGCCACAAACAAAAGCAATAATGCAAAAGCATAGAACATGTCATATATTCTATACACTACCTTAACACGGCTTCCTGCTGCACCAAAGGACTCATAATTTTCTACAACGCCCTCCCATTGTGTAAGAATTTAGCACTTTAATCAGTCAAGCTCATAAGACTAACGGACCCGTATTGTGTTTATATTTGATCAAAATTTCAATCGCACTGGATGAGATGAGTGAAACGGGCTTGTGAAACTGTGTGTATTGTGTAATAGTGAAGCCACCTTGAGTTTATCTAAATGGTGACAACATACTGCGGTACTGTACATTACTGTACTCCAACTTGAAGTGTTTGTCATCCTGTCAAGTTGTTACAGTCAATATGCTGATAAAATATTTTTTTCATTTACCAGTCCTTATGCAATGCACTGTTTTGGACGAACACGATTAAACATGTTAGAGAAATACTCACTGCATGTTGCAGCTTTATTTGAGGAACTAACAATGAAAGCGTGTCGCGTGTGTGATGCAAAAAGGAGACAGAGACCATAAAAAGTGTGTTTGTAAAAGTCACTTCTGTCAAAGGCTGGTGCTTAGCCAAGGGAATGGTTATACAGGTAGACTATTACAGGGTGCACCACATGCTAATAACCTGATTGTTTGTCTTTTACCTCTGTTTGGTCTCTTCCAGCTCCCGAGGGAAATATCTGGCTTTCAGGTCTATGTCTTCTCCAGTTTCTTAGCGATTCACAGGGAATAACTGACAATGAATGAATTAAAACGAGTGAATAATTCAGTCAGGAAAAACCCTGTTATGTTTGTCAGGATTTCAAATAGAACCTAACCGATATACAATATTTAAGACTGATACTGATATTTGTTGATTTAAACATTAGTTGATTTTTTATTCTTTCCAACACACAAAATATAAACAGGTTTCCCTAACCCGCCCGACTCTTCTTGGAGCAGATAGTTGCTGTTTGTGGTGTTCCAAACTGACATATTGCCAACCAGGAAGTTGCCGAGTGCCCGCTGCTGGACAAACTACAGGGTGGGCCATTTATATGGATACACCGTAATAACATGGGAATGGTTGGTGATATTAAAGTCCTGTTTGTGGCACATTAGTATATGTGAGGGGGCAAACTCCTCAAGATGGGTGGTGACCATGGTGGCCATTTAGAAGTCGGCCATCTTGGATACAACTTTTGTTTTTTCAATAGGAAGAGGGCCATGTGACACATCAAACTTATTGGTAATGTCACAAGAAAAACAATGGTGTGCTTGGTTTCAACGTAACTTTATTTTTTCATGAGTTATTTACAAGTTTCTGACCACTTATAAAATGTGTTCAATGTGCTGCCCATGTGTTGGATTGTCAATGCAACCCTCTTCTCCCACTCTTCACACACTGATAGCAACACCGCAGGAGAAATGC
>VUQG01045378.1:0-10883 GCA_015106755.1 Etia nguti | reverse complement strand
ATGCATCCATGAAATTAAAAGTGGTCACAATGGATAAAAATTAGATCCAGATGTCCCTGAGTGCTTGAGAACCCTCCATTTCCCTCCATACAAGCCCTGGTAATGTCCCTTTCACTGCATTACACATGCACACATCCTCAGCATAATACTGAAACACAACAGCCCAGTGGGAGTGTGGACGTCAGGTCAGGGAGGAATCTGGGACAATTGTCTGTGCCAATGCTTGTTGTCCTGTAAAACAAGAGACATTTCCATAGAGCTTTATTTGTTCTGTAACATTGCTGGATCCGCTTTCTTATGGAGTGTAATGTTGCTGGCTTTTGTTAATTATTTATATCATTGATCTCTGTCCCTGTGTTTCATTGTGTTCAACTCTCCCCTGTTTCTTCTGTGTTTCACTGTCTGTGTCACTTTTTTGTTGCTTCAAGTAGTCTTGAAGTAGTCTTCAGGAATAGTTCTCCAGGCTTTTTGAAGGACATTCAAAGTCTTCTTTGGATGCTGGCTGCCTTTTGCTTAATTATCTGTTAAGAGGATGCCACATTGCTTCATTAATGTTAAGGTCCCGGTTCTGGGGAGGCCAGTCAATGACTCGTGGTGTTCTGCTGTGTGTTTATCCAGGTATGCTTTGACTGCATTGGTGGTGTGTTTAGAATCGCTGTCATGCTGAAAAATGAAGTTACTGCCAGATACTTTCAACATGGTATTGCGTAATTGATCCGACACATTTCTGTGTTCATAATTCCATCAATTTTGACAAGATGCCCAATGCCCCTGGCAAAAATGCAGGGGCACAAACCATGACAGAGCCTCCACCGTGTTTTACAGGTGGCTGTAGACTCTCACTGTTGTAGCTCTTTCCTGATCCCCTCCATACATATGCTTTGATACAAATATAATATTTAGATTCATCACTCCATAAGTAAAGAAGGTAACGATTATTTATTAAGGGCTTTTCACAAAGAGCTATATACAGAAAGAGTGAACTAAATAAATACATAAAGTGCAATAATAGCCAATAATTTTTTTAATTTTTTTTTTTTTTTTTAACTGTTGCTACTGATTTTCAGTCCAGTTCCTTTGTAGCCTGGTATTCCTCAGCCTTTTCTCCCTGTTCCTGTTTCTTTCCTTAAGAACAGCTTGTTGACAGTCACCCTTCCATTGAGACCATTTCTGATGAGGCTTAGGCAAACAGCAGATGGATCAACCGAAGGGCCAGATGCATCTCTCAGGTCCTGTATCAGGCTTTTATTGGATTTTTTTCCTGTTTCTTAAGAACATAAGTTTGAAATTATGTTTATCTGCTGTACTACAACTTCTTTTTTCCCCCCCCTTCTACGTGTCCAGTTTCCTCCGTTTTTTAAGACCAGCTGCACGTGATGTACGCATATGAAATGTGCCAGACTTTTTGACTTTGGTGCAAAATTATATTTCTTTTAAAGACATGACATTAAGACAATCAAAGCATCCATTATTGGTTTCATTGAGGTTGTCAGTGCATCAGCTTAGGAGTTGATTAGAGGTATTTATCAGATATTACTTGTTCACATTTATGACCAAAGTATTAAACCAGCTGGTGGTGCAGTATTATATGAAAGTTGACAGTTGGAAAAATTAAATGAATGAAAGTGGAACCAATTTATTTTTAAATGAAAAAAATTGACAGGTATGCCTGTCAAACTGTGGTATCATTGGTATTTTTGATATATTTAGCTGAAGAAAGTGGAATGTTATTTGTAAACAGCAGTGGTTCATCCCTTGAGTTGGATGCCTTTTTTATGCTTGAATGATTCAGCATTAAGTGGCTTAACAAACAATATATATATTACAAGAAAGACTGGCCCCTTGGAAAAATTACTAAGGCAGAGAGCGGACCAAAATGCAGGAGAACAGGAACTAGTTTAACAAAAGGCGAGCCATTTATTTAGGCTGAACCTAAAAGTACAAAAGAAAACCAAAGTGCAATGAATAACCTAAACTTGGAAAACCTGAGAGACACAAGGGGTGATGAGCAGAGACTCCAACAAGGGACAAGGGGAGACTGAGACAATATATACACAAGTGGAAAAATATAGGAGTGGAGACAGCTGGGAAACACAGCAGGAGCAAATAAGACATAACGAGGTAAGGAAAGCAAACTGAAAGCTAAAAAAACAAGAGACAAGGACTATCAAAATAAAACAGGAAACACATTGAGACGTAGACTAAGACACAGGCTTGACGCTAAGACGGGGATCAACAAACATGGAAACACACGACAAGGGATGAGAAACAGAGGGAAGAACATGGGAACAGGTAAACAAGACAGAACACCGAGACATGACTGGAAAGAGAGAGAGCGACAGAGAGACACAGGGGATGAAAGAGCGAGACACAGAGAGACATACACGGAGACAAGACAGAAAGGGAAACGCCGAAGGAAATCAGAAAACAAGAAAACTAAGCTAGAAAACACGATCCAAACAATAAACAAACAAGATCCACAAGTCCAGAGCACCAAGCACAGGACAAAGACCCAGAACCATGACAAAAATAGAATGAAATGTAGGCTGGTTCAGGACTTTTGCACAGTATAACTTGCTTCAGTTTGAAAACCTGCCTGTGTCTCCATTTGAGGTATGTGAGGTTTTGTTCAGTCAATTTTACAGACCTGCATACATGTTTCTGTCTGTCAGTCACTTTTAAGAGCTATGACAGCTTTTGACCCACTGGTATTGCAGCTCACATACTAACAGGGAGGTAATAACAGTGCAGCACAAAGCCTATCTGTGATCTGTTAGTACGCCTCCCTATGTGAGCTGGATGATGAAGAGACAGAGAAGGAAAAAAAAAAAAACAGGCAGAGATTGGAAGGTGGGGTCATAAGGCCCTCGAATATCCACTTAAGACTCATGAAAATGAAAATTGTTCAAAGCACTCAAAGAATCCAACGCAGGCATCCTTCACTGTTCTGCTTCTCGGCGCTGGCAGTGACTCAGACCTGGATTGCCAGTCATTTTTCTTCCCTTCAGCCGAATAGAATCCCAGAGTTAAGAGGCAACTGCTTGATGATCACTGACATTGAGAGAGCCCTGCTCAGTGACCCCTGTGACCCACAGCCTTAAATCTCCAAATGAGAAAAAAGAAGAAAAAAAAGGAGAGGAGGAGCAGTTTATGATATCGCACTTCAGTGAGCACCGCAGAAGAGAAAAATAAGTATCAATTTTACGAGGGGCTTTAAATCAGGATGGGTTTGCAGGGACGACTTTATCGTTCAATCTGGCCGGCTGCTCTGGGGGGTGTTAGTGAGGTTAGACAAGCGAGCGGCGAGCACGCCCGCCTCGCCATAACAATAATCATCTAGCTAAGCCCACAGCTCACGACCTGTAAATTGATTAAGGAGAGGATGGTGACAGAAAGATTCTCAGCGAGGTTCTCCGAGGCGCTGGGCGATGAATTTTCAGACATTCATTAGGTGGATTGTCTGTCCGAGCGTGCTGATTCCAAAGTGGAGATGATGAGAGGGTGTGAGGGGGTAATGGGAAAACTCCAAACTCATTGGCGATGTTTATACGAGCTGTCTACCATGAAGAGAAGGGCCACGGCCTGCTTTGTCCCGAGATGAATAAAAAAAATCATCTTCTCTGTCTGTTTCATTATGGGGTATCATTCTTCCCAAATTAGAGCAGATAAATCACTTATAGAAGAACGAGGGTGCGTTTGTGTGCGGTGTGGGTGTTTAACACCTTTTTGTGTCTGCTTTGGTGTTTGTCCACCTGTCTATGTATTTTGTGTGCATCTGTGCTATTACACCCATGCCTGCGCACGTGTCTGTTTGTGTTAATGTCGACTTAAGTCAGCAGGAGGCATAAAGTAGCAGTTGGATATTTCTGTGTTTGGGGGGGGGTCTTGCCTGAGGGAGCATGATTAGGATGCTGAATCAGACTCCCTGCTCATACGTCACAGGAAAATCATGCAGTTTTAACTTCTTCTGACTCGTTGACACAAACAAGTTAGACATGACTCCATCTAACATTAATCAGCCCCTCCAGGAAATTCGAGGATGCTGCAGCAGAGGGCTTTTTTATGCAACATGTACAGTTTCCGTGACGATACTATGAGGCTTTGAAATTGTGGACAATCTTACACAGCATAACTCATCATTTTAAGGATAACAAAGGCTGCATTAAAGTATTTGGACAGTTGCACCATTTTTTTTATTTATAATTTTTTCATTGTACACTACTACCGCAGATTTGAAATCTATTATTTTGTGATGAAAGTACAGACATTAAGCTTTCATTTTGCTTTGGGTACTTAACCGTTTGCACTATAAAGTGCATTGTGAGCTGGACAGCAGGCGACGGTGAGGACCTGGGCATCCTCAGAGTCAGACTGGCTTTTGGGACGTGGAATGTCACATCATCTGGTCTGAGGCCATGCGTCTTAAGACACTTGGGTGAACAGAGGAGCAGAGCTCTTAAGTGATCAACATTTAGTAGTGACTTGGAACAGATAACTCTGAGAGTGATTATAGTTCTATTCACTCCAGAATTGAGGCTGATTTGTCTTCCAGGGCTGTGGCTCAGGAGTTAGAGCATGTCCCGTACTAATTGGAAGGTTGGTGGTTTGATCCCTGTCTGCCCCAATCAAATATCTTTGGGAAAGATACTAACCCAAGCTGCTCTCCAAGACATCCATGTATCCATCCACGCACTGATGTAGAACTTTAGAAAGCACTTGTAGAGAAAGCATAGAAAAAAAGTGCTTGTGTGAAGTGGTGAATAAGGCAAGATATATAAAGTGCGTTCAGTGTTCAGTTAGCGTAGAACAGGTGCTATATAAGATAACCTGCTTATTTACCAGCAGTTCCGACAACATTAAACCTACCTGGTTGAGAGTGTTTTGAGTTGCCTATGCAATGTTGCAAAGAGGTTTTTCTTCTCAAAGAAAATTTCTGTCATCATCCACTTTCCAGCCCTTTTGGTGTTGCTGACCTGGTCAGCGTATTCCATCTTATTAACGAAGAGCCAGAGTGTTTATTTAGCGACTCCTACAGTTTTTGCTGATATTTTGGTTTATGAGCCTAACGTGGGGCTCATTTACTTGCATCAGCATATATTTCAACCTCATTGAACAACTACCAAATGCTCATTAATACTTGAAATCCACTCCAGATATTTTAGTTGCTTAATTCGTCATGCAATAATGAGGAAACAGGCCTTAGCTGGCAATGAAACTGTCTGTTAGTCAGTTGTTCAGCAGTTAATGTAATACTTTTGTCAGCCTCCTTGAATTAAAGCTAAAGCTTTATCAAATCTTTGTTTAAAACTCACTTTCGTGGTGTACAAATCATGTGTCATTGTCCAAATACTTACAGATCTGACTGCAGAGAAGAAGAGAGAAGAAGAAGCGCAGATGGTTATAAAAACAATATTTTTTAATAAAACACGAAGCGTAATTACTCATTTGTTTGAGAATCTTCCTGTACCTTAAGCTGCATCCTTCCATCCATTTTTTAAACAGTCATCCAGCTGAAATCAAAGGGAGGCTGGCAGTTGGAATGTAAAGTGCTGCAAAGTTTCCTTTAATTTCTTGAGCCACGCCATCTTTAATATGCTGCTAATTAGCTTGGAGTCAACTTCTAGTAATTGTTCAGTAACCCATATTAGGCTTGGGCGACTGCACACTCGCACAGCCAAACACTGGCCAAAATAATAGATCAGTTCTGGAAATTTGGATTTGGTGAAATAAGATCATATTGAGAAAAGGAAGTTATGAAGAAATATATGGATATATTTGGGCGAGAAAGCAGACTACAACATTTCTAAAATTGTTTGAAATATTGCTGTAAAGAGCCTATATTCTAATACAGCTATGCACCCCCCCCCCCCTTCAAAAGTATGCAAGCAGATATGGGTAACACTTACTGCCTCGATTCAAAATGTTAGATTTCTTACAAATTTGTAACATTCTGTTTTTCTTATCAGTTTCAAGTCTAACAGGACTAACCTCACCAAACATAGTGTGGCCAATCAGTAATTAGTAACCCCTCATTAACCTCAACCTGTAGCAGACAGCCTCCACCTGCTGACACTGAGAACAACATTCAAATCACAATACCCAAACGCGTCATTTTACTCTTTCAAGCTAGGTTTGTCAGCAAATGTATTTGAATGGCATTAAGCCCTCTCTTTTCCTCTTTCATTAACAACTCCATACATATGAACTACTCTCATTCCACTTCTATTAATTACTCTTCCTCCAACACAGCCACAGCTGTGCTAACTAAGGCCCTAGACCAAAGTCCTGACTTTTTTTTGAAACTATCTCCAGAGGCTACCTTACCCTCAGGCAGTAAACTGAAAACCCTAATTTAATCTTTTACCTACAGACATGTATTCTTTGATTCCCTGTCCTCCCTAAACACCAAGGTGTTTTTTTTAGGTTTGAAAACAAAGAAAAACAAACAGGCACGTCTCTGTCTCTAAGGTTTTTTTTTTCTTTTTTTAAGATCTCCCTGGAGATGTCGTGGCGCACTGTTAAAGTTGATTCCTAGTGACACAGAGCCACAGGAGCAAAAGGAAAAAAAAAAAGCTCAGAGGGCGGCTGAGGAAGAGGGTGATACTGATTTTTGTTTTGTAAGGAATGGTTTTCTCTACTTATCAGGCATATATCTGGACAGGTATCTCTGGAATATCCAATAAACTGTAAAAGAACATCAAAAAACGATGCGTCATCCTCCAGTGTCGCGTTTTTATTCACATCTTGAAAAGCCAACACATAATGTTACAGCTTGCAAAGCATACTAAGACACACTGCAGTAGGTTGGCTTATTACGCTCTAAATGCTGGTTTGAAAAAATTTGCATTTGACATTTTGTGCTGTGAAAAACTGGTCCCATATAAGTTCATTAGCCTGGGAAATGGCAGACGTGACACTAGAGGGAATAACTCACTTGCTGGTGATCTTAAAACTTGGTTTTCAGTGGAATCTGAGCTACATACTCAAATAGTATTAGAAACCTTGAGTGCTGTGCAATACTGCATATTCTGGTATCTATCCGATTCCAAGTAAATGCCAATACCAATACCGATGGGAGTACTTTTACCCTATAACAGCAGCTTATGTAGGGAAGAGCAGTGTGTCATGATTTATGATTTGAATCAATCGATTAATTAGCAAATTCTAAATACATTTTAAGGACCACTAAATCACTGGGATTTTTACTTCCACAATAATTAGTTAAAATAATTCATACAGCATAGCACACCTTACCAGCGTTGGTGTTGATACTATTGATATTTGGATCGATCAACCCACTTCTACTTGAGAAAAGTTAGTTTTCTTAGCTCCAGATCACCCACAGCACCTTATGATTGCTATTTTAAGACCTCTGAAAAAAAAATGTGAGAGTAGCGGAGGAGGACAAGCAGAGGGTTGGTGGGACAGAGGAGGGTGCTAGGAATAGGGGGAGAGTGAGGCAGATAGTCCAAAAAGGTAAACAACAACAACAAAAAACTAGCAGATGTAAAATTTCAAATGTAATATTTTAGCGGAAAACAAATATGTGAATTAATTTATTTACTGTTATGGCCACTAACTTTTATTAATTAGATTAATTAATATTATATTTTATAAAATAAAATGTTCACGTCCCCGTTTTCTTACCACAACTAGTGGTCAAAGTTAACTCTCAATTTTTAATACTAAAGTCACTCATTAGCAATATTTCATCTCCACATTTAAATTTATTTAATAGTAGAAACTGTGCAGTTATAACTATAACTTCATTTTAATGCTTCTGTAATCAAGGGATGCAAAACTCTAGAACAAAAAGGACCGTTTATTCAGAATCTCAGATTAGGAAACTTTTTTTTAAAAAGCACTTGCAGGTTTAATCTGGATTTAAGAAATCTTCCACATGGTATTTGTTTCAACAGCTCTGTTTATTGTACCAGCTTCACAATTTAGGAAGAAGTTGACACACACCTGTCTTCAAACATCATCAGAGGAGATGGGCAGTGCAGAGAAAAGCTTTGTTATATTTGAAAAAGAAAACAGTGATATTGACTCTATAGTTTTACAATTTGTTCATGTGAATTTCCACTCAAACAAACAGCAACATCGTTAAGACACGTGGCCCTGCTCTTGCCCTTTTTTTCTACTCTTTACACCACATGGACCAATGAAAGTGTAAAAAAAACCAAAGGGATCCAGAGCAACTGGGCTCTCCTCCACTGAAGGATTATATTAACCTTTCCACAGATGTCACTATATAATAAGTGGTACCCTGTGCTGCACAATGGCATTTCTCTTGGGTAAGGTGCAGGGGTCCTCTAGTTAAATGGCACACGTAATGTCTCTGTCTGTGCACTCCCTAATCTGCAGCTAATATCCCTGTGTGTATGGAAATATATTATATGTATACATGAAAACATTAATGTGACCATGATAAAGGAAAGCAAATGCATGGATATGGTTATATTTTGGATAGAGACTGTAGACGGCCTCTTAAACTTAGTTCTTGAACTTTTTCTGCCCAATGTCAGAGGTTGGAAAACAGTTCTCACATTGCAGTGACTTCCCAGCTTGGGAACCCGTGAGTTAGATGAATGCAAGCAAGCAGCAATTGCTGGAGTTGACAAATGAAAAGTTCCTAAAATTGCCAATATACAGCAGAAACATGTAAAAATAAACAAAATAAGAAACATTTCACTTTTAAAGCTTATTCCTATTCCTGACTATCCTTAGCTATAGAAAAAACAACAACAACCTTTTTATTACTGCAGTAAATTATCATCCCTGCACATAAAGCTAGCTAGCCGGTTAGCCAACAAGCTAGGTTTTTTTTTTAAAGAATAAATAAAAAAAACACTGGAGTCACTGTGAATACTATAAGTTATCAATGTGTAACATTTATCCATCTAAAAGGTACACAGAGAGTGAGTAAAAGTCCAAAAACCCAAACTTTTATCCAATAACACACTGTGGTGTTTCACAGACAGGTAAGCAGCAAGATAAAACAATCCAGACAGGGAGCAGGCAAAAGGTAAAGTCCATAAAGCAATCCTAATATATTATCTAATATCTGTCAAAGTCACCATAACATACTGAACTAAGGCTGTGTAGAATGTAATTAGATTTTCTGTTACTAATTTGTAATCTTAGACAGCACCATTAAAGTGCAGAATCAAAGAAGTTCCTGCGTTGCTGTCGACTCTTGAAAATATTTGATTTGTGATTTGAGTTTTGTTAGTATCATTGACAAGTTGGTTATTTCTCTATAATATAAATATTTCCAGTCAAGGAGTTCACACATTTGAGATGCATTTCACTTTTATCTCCATTAGCTCTGTTTTATCTTCAACATTTCCCTTTACCATACGAGCAGATTTTGGAAGGGGGTGAATCGATTTGGCTCTGCGGTCCGGCTTCAGCATTTCAACCAAGTGGGTATCAGTAGATCATTATCAATTATTCAAAGCTACGAGTTAATAATAATGTATACTTTATTGATCCCCGTGGGGAAATTCCTCTCTGCATTTAACCCATTCACTCTGTGAAGCAGTGAGCAGCCATTGGGCGCCCGGGGAACTTAAAAAAAATACTGTTACAAATGCTGAAAATGAAACACTTTTGAAGCCACTTAGATTCAGTTGGTTGGTTAATTGCTGAAAAAGAAGAGGGTGAACATTTGGAACATAACCATATGTCAGCAGGTGGTTGGGTTTTCCCAGTAGAGTTCAGCACATATTTCAGAGTTTTCATGGAGCCAGTGCAAACTGGCTATAGTGATCATCTCAAAATGGCCTTTGACATTATCAGGCAAGAAGTACCAGAGCTCAGCCACAAGAGTCCTGCCTGAGAATATAAGGCAGCACCCTGGCTTATACACTGTAACTTCTAGCCATCTAGATATTTAAATATTTTAATTGAAAACCTGCTAATGGTAGTACCCACTACCAGTAAGCAATATTATATGGAAAAGTAATTATATTTGCACTTATTTATGAGAAGTCCCCAGAGGGATCCCTAAAAGAAGAGTAAGAATATCAGGTGAAGATCTTTTCATTATCAAACACTCTCTCGTCCTACTGTCCTGCTCTCTGGTTGCAAAGCTCTACTGACCAGCCAGAGCAGCGGACACGACCTCACAGGCCTTTCCATGCACTGTATAGTTGCTAAATGTGTAATGTGTAATCCACAATACTGCTATGTAAACATCTGTAAATACTGGGAAAAAAAGGAACTGGTTTAATATACATGTATGTGGTGACACGGAATACCACATCCAATTTCTAATTACTTCTTTTTATCCTAATCTAAAGCTTGCTTGTTTTTTCTTTATTATTCTTTTATTATAAACCACTAACTATCATAAACTACTGCTATCATTTTCTCCCTTGGGTTGCCAAGACTAGCATTATTGATTTTTTGTATAGAGCATTAATGGAAAAGTTACTGAGTAATTGTGAGGGAGGGCTATTGTTAAAGGGGTTGAATGTTGGAAAAAAAGATCAAAACTACAAGTCTTATGGGATACAGTTCAAGCACTGTCGTGGCATTTGACCACCACTGAATTAAATTAGAGTTGTTTAAACCAACAAAGTAGTGGCTCAACTAAAAAAACAAAAAAATGAAAAACCAGGCATGAAATGAATCAAGATCTAGTTTCATTGTGTATATTAATAAATATTTAAATATATTTTAACTATATTCTAATTGTTCAAGATATAGTGTGTAAAATCTCACCACTAGATGTCAGTAGATTGCAGATTGCAGCTAACTGACCGCTCGTCTGCAGTGCAGTGTTGCCAACTTAGCGACTTTGTCGCTATATTTAGCGAGTTTTCAGACCCCCTTAGCGACTTTTTTTCTAAAAAGCGACTAGCGACAAATCTGGC
>VUQG01045374.1:26234-39817 GCA_015106755.1 Etia nguti | reverse complement strand
GTTAGTAGAAATTTTTTTTTTTTTTTTTTTTTTTTTTTAAAAAGCTTTCAAATGGACCAAAGATGGGGAATCCCAGGAAATATGTTATGACCTCTTTAGCTAGTAACAATGTCTGACAGCTTCCTAAATTACTGAAATGCACAAGTATGTTTTATGAATGGCAAAAAATGGTTTAGCGACTTCACTCCTGTAGCTTATTTGCAAATTGAGTGTTTCTGGTCATAAACAAGTGACATGCCAGTTCACTCATTTTTAGCATGTTATTCTTATCTTTGAACCCTACGTGTGTGCATAGATGAGAAGGAACTGAAGGACTGCCTGATGGTTCTGGTTGAGGACCAGCAGAAGCTCTCGGCTCAGATGGCCAAAAGCACCCTGTCCGCCCAGCGTCTGCGCCAGCGTCTCGTCATCCTGGAGCGCTATCTCATCTCTCTCAGCCACAGCATGATGGAGGAGAAGTACAAGGTCCGCTGGAAGACGCCCCCCAGCCCACCACTGCCAGCTGCTGACAACAAGAGGTAAATAAAAATGTTTCCTTTCTCAGGAATTGTGCACAAAACATTGGTCTTATGAGAGAACAGAGGCAGATTTAGATACTGGGTCATTCCGTGGTAAGTCAATGAGCTCCTGTCCTCTGACCCCTTCAGGATCAGCTGATCTTTTTTGTACAATGAAGCCTTGCAAAACTTGACCTTCATACTATGAATATTTTTAGCGTTAGAGAGTTGGAGTGAGGTGGGGGGGTTATTTAAGATGTCTTGTTTTGTTTAATTTCAATTTTTTTTTTTTTTATCCTTTTAGCTGTAAAACTGCATTGGACTAGTGAACTGGTCCATGGGGTTTGTGCAATTAGTCAAGTGTACTAATCTGGAAGGTTATACACTCATGTCTTCTACAGCACATGCTGCAGGTTAAAGCAACGATTGAAGTCGATGAATGAGGCATTCTGAGTCTGTGCCAAGATTTATACATGACTGATGACTTAAAATGGAATAAAAATAATAATCCTCAACTTTCAGCAACCATTTTTAATTTTCTCTCTAGCCCACATTGGTTGAGGAGTATGGCAATGTGTAGCGCACATGGTAAAATCTAGATTAGGGGTGGGGAACTCCAGGCCTCAAGGGCCGGTGTCCTGCAGGTTTTAGATCTCACCCTGGGTCAACACACTTGAATCAAATGATTAGTTCATTACCAGGCCTCTGGAGAACTTCAAGACATGTTGAGGAGGTAATTTATACATTTAAATCAGCTGTGTTGGATCAAGGACACATCTAAAACCTGCAGGACACCGGCCCTTGAGGCCTGGAGTTCCCCACTCCTGATCTAAATGGAGCTGATTATTATTTTATTTTATTTTTTTTTCCTTTGTCAATGTTCAGAGAGCAGTGTCCTGCAAATACCTTATTCTACCATGATTATCCCCATAATGTTCATCTTCTCTTCTTACCAAAACTGTAAATTTTTATCTAAAGTTCCTTACCGCACAAACGGTAAGGAAGTTATGATCATTTAAAGCTTTAAAGGGCTTGTAAAATGGGCCATAAAGGGATAAAGTACATTATTGCAGGGCCAACAGAAAGTGTGTCAAACTTACTGTTTCATTCTTCCTGACTGCCAGAGGTTTGAAATAGTTGGATATCCATCGTATGATCAGAGATTGAGACAAAGTACCAACAAAGTCACATATGTGTCACATATGTGATCCGATAAAGGGTCCCGCCACTCAGTAGTAGTCACTAAGCTCAGGTCGTATATGTTGTTAGCGTTTGCTAGCATCAGTGCTCACTGCCTGTGCCAGTAGCTTTGTAACCTTCAGCTGGAGTCGTTTTATCCTCCTGAGGCTGCATAGCCGGTACCCATCTCTGAACTCTCGCTTCTGTTTTGATGGAGAAGTGGAGTAAGAGTAAACAGTACTGTATACTCTTAACTACTGTAATGCATTTACTGTGGTGTGTTCACCCCAGTCACTGAAAGTTAAACCCTGCAGCTCAGTGTGAATGCACACTGTGTTTTCTTTAAGTAAGCCTCTTAGGCATGCTCCAATAGGTCTCTTGTATGCATTGTAAATGTAGGACGTACTCTAAATGTGCTCCGTATTTACTGTGCAGGGCTTTTAGTTGCAGGCCTTTATTTGGAGCAGACTTGGTTTTTATTTCTAATTTAAAGCCTCATTTTAGGATCTGCTGTTGCTGCCCTGTGAATGAATGCCGGCGATAATATTAGGGCTGAACAATTCATCATATTTTAAATGGATTCGTGGCTTTTGGCTTTCAGCATTTATGAAAGGAAGATAATTGTAATTAAAATGATCACTCTTAGGCATTCTTTTTTGTGACAAAATCCTAATTTTCCTTGTGTTATAAATCAAAAGCATCTCAATCCTGTACAGTAGTGCATTTTTCATCCTTTCCGAACCCTCCCTAGCTCTTCAGTTGAGCTTGAGCTAAGATGGTGGAACTTTTTGTCAGTAGGCTCTAGATTAAGTAAAAGAGACACACACACACACACACACACCACTTCCAACTTTTTTCCCCAAGATGTATCAACATGTTTTATGGACTTTCCAACAGAAGAAGTCAATCACATCTTCTCTATGTGGGCTTCAGCTGGCTGTTTGATAGTACGATTTTTACAATGATGATGATAATAATATGATTATATTTAATTGATCCGTATGTGCTCGTATTCTTTCAGCCCTCGTCCGGCCAGTAAAGGTGTAGAAGGTTTGGCCAGAGTCGGCTCCAGAGCAGCTCTTTCTTTTGCCTTTGCTTTCCTTCGCCGGGCGTGGAGATCAGGTAAGAAGTGCTAAGAGTGAAGACATTTTGTCCCTCAGTGCCGGTGATGATAGGTGCTGTCATGGTGGTGCAAGTTTGATTAACAGCTGCTGAAGAATGCGTTGCGCCACATTAGAAGCTGCTCGTCGTAAACAACTAAACATCTTTCGCAATGCTGTGTTTTTAGTCGTCCTGCTAGACGACAGACTGATAGAATAGGGCCAAGGAGGCAATCCTGCTGCTCTGGGACAAGAATGAATCCAAAATAGCTGTTTTGGATCTCGTTAAATGTAGCTCTGTCGTCATGCGTGGTCTCCATTACAGGCAAATAAATCAGGATCCTGTGTCTTGCTTTAGTCTCGCTCATGTATTATAATAATAATATTCATCATCATCATCCTCGGGCTATAAATTCAAAATTACAAATAATATGCAGTTATTAACCTTTACTTTGATGTAAATTAGTCACAGATTCTGATTACGTTTATTCAAGAGTAAATCTCTGACCATGTTATTCATTCACCCCCTTCATTGTCAGCTTTGCTAGTAGAGGTGTTGTTTTTGTTAACATTGTGAGAGCTTTGTGTCCACGGGGACTGGGTGGGAACAAAGCGCCTGCCTCTCCTCCGTAGCCTTCCTGTAACATGAGCAACGTGCACACACTGACACCTCCTATGCCCATTTTAGCTGTGTTCCTGGAAATACTCTTTAGGAACAACGAAGTGTAACACACTTTTTTTTTGTTTGTTTGTTTTGTTTTTTGGGGAGGGGTGAATTTTAATCTCTGGTACGATTTTTGGCTGGGGGGGGGTTAGAGTTGTGGGGTCTCTTTTGGGGGTTTTTTGCATTAACTTTCAACACAATTCTATGTTTTGCGCCTTCAGTTCCTCTCGCACTGGGAGTGCACAGTTTGGGTCACCTCAGTGTTTAAACTGACATTTTAGACCTTGTTACAAGTCCGGTGGCCTGCTTCTGAATAGTTAAACATGTGAAAGCAACAGAAAATGCTGGACTCTCGGTGTGTTTCCTACTGAGTAAACACGCAGCTTAAAAAAAATGCTACAAATGCTCTATCCTTCTTATTGCTTTATATTTAATCTGTACTGTATAATGTAGCTACTCTGCAGTGTTTTAAACAAGAAAATGTTTGTCTTTGCAGGAGATGATGCAGATCTTTGCAGTGAGTTGCTTCAGGAGTCTCTGGATGCCCTGCGAGCGCTGCCGGAGGCGACACTGTTTGATGAGGGAACTGTGTCATCAGTGTGGCTGGAGGTTGTCGAGAGGGCCACAAAGTTCCTGAGGTCTGTTCTTTTATCAGTTGTACACACGGTTTGATCCAAAACTTCTGCAAGATAAATAAAGTACATCTTGTCTTATAAATTTCATAACATTGTGGGATTCTCATCTCTTGTCTCCTTTGTGAACAGTGATGTACATGGAAGTGCCAGCATCAAATGTAACATTCCTCTTCAGGATCAACATCTAGCCTTGGCCATCCTGCTGGAGCTGGCTGTTCAGAGGGGAACACTCAGGTAACCAGATCTCCTTATTACCTGTTTATTTGTTAATGCCAAATCTAACTTTGCTGCTCATCTGTTATGTCCTTCCAGTCAGCTGCTGTCTGCTGTTCTGCTGCTTTTGCGTCTGTGGGAAAGCGGCACCAGAGAGATGGACAACGAGCGCTCCACGCAGGGAACCAGTGCTCCGTTACTTCCCCTCCTGCAGCGCTTTCAGAACATACACAGCAGCAAGGAGGAGCCCGTTCCCGAAGAGGAAGCTGAGGTGGAAATTTTCTTTTCCCAGCTGGTTTCTAAAAGAAAATAAGAAATGGACTGACTGGAGATTGATTTCGATTTTTATTTTATTACCATATCATGCATAAAATATGACACCAGTAAAAGGAAAACGGAGAGAACAGAAACAAATAACCCAACTTGAAGTCTTTCCCAAGCACTGAAAATAGAAACAGCCAACTTAAAAGCACCAGTTCATTTGTCAAACTGTCTCAGATATTTCATCAAATTTGCCATAATCCGAAAATTACACAAAAAAATGTAATCCATTCTCAACTTCTACCAATTCACATAGTTCACACGTCCCGCTGTCCTCTGGGATGCTTTTAAATCTCCTGCCTTCCTCTTCAAACTGTGCTTCTTGTCAAGTTTGCCATATCATAGAGCTCAGAACTGTATTTTGCTTAATTTGAATATATGTTCTCAAATTGGACTTTTAACAAAGTATCTTTCAACCAATATTTCATGATAAACTATTATAATGCACAACATTCTGTTGCTTCATGTCTCTCTTGGGAACATGTCTTAAAATGCCTTGTTGGCTTTTTTTCCCCCTTTTTTTCCCCCCATTCATGGTTGAGAATGAAGCTAATTAATATTTCATGGTTCTTTGCTGTGGTTTCCAGATCCTCACAGCCCCTCTGAGTCCAAATGAGAGTTTCCTGCGATACTTGACGTTGCCTCAGGATAACGACCTGGCTATCGACCTTCGTCAGACAGCTGTAGTAATCATGGCTCACCTGGACCGCCTGGCTTCTCCTTGCAGCCCCCCACACTGCAACTCGCCTACATCACACAAGGTGACCCCTCTTTTTATTAGCTGTCACTGATGAAGTGATTGGTTCAGTTGTTTTTACATTTTTAAGTATTACATAAATCCACATCTATTTAAATCTGTCTTTTTTATGAGCATTATTCAGACCCCCGCCTTCAGATTTGAATATGTGACTTGAATATGTGTTGCCTAAGTTGTTAATGCTCAAACTTAAACCAATGCTGTGTTGTTTTGTTCCAGGGGACCTTGCAGGAAGTTATTGCCTGGGGCCTCTTGGGTTGGAAACTTTACGCCAATGTTAATGGACCCATTCAGTGCAAAGCCCTGTCGAGCCTCGGGGTCACACAGATTGTCTGTTCAGAAAAGGGGTTTCTTATCCTTTCCAGCAGCGGTGCTGTTTACAGCCAGAACTACAAGAGCACAACCCTGGTCAGTTCTGTCAGTTCCTCTGAGGTCGATCGTTTCATCTCTGCATCTGCAGCAGGCTGAGTCTCTGAATTGCTTTGTTGCAGGCTCCCATGCTCATCCACGTTCTAAGCTCCAGAAAGATTGTGAAACTTGCCGCTCATCCTGACGGGCAGCATTACTTGGCCCTATCGTCCAATGGGGAGGTGTTCTCCTGGGGGTGCGGTGATGGTGGCCGGCTTGGACATGGAGATACCACGTAAGCAGCCAGAGGAAAAACATGTCCATCGTTTAAAAAGGCTTACACGCGTTTTGTGCTTCCACCTTTTGTGGGGGGTGTAGTAGTGGAGAGTGTGTAGGGGAAGGGATACAGCAAAGGGCATCAAGTTGGATTTGAACTCGAGCTGCTGCATTTTCAGCCTTGTGACAGGTGCTGCCTATATTTCCACTTTTATTATACTGAATATGTGTTTGTCTATCACAGATATAACAGTGGAGTGGTAGAGTCCAGGTTTTTGGAGCATTAAATTAGATTGTGGAGATCTATTTAAGTTAAATTATTGATGAAACAGGTGGTGAAGATATACAGTGCATTATTTTCTAAAATCTGGGACATCTCTATTAATGTTTTATGCTCGTAGGCCAGAGACAGAATCAAAGGCTTCTGATGATAGAGTGAAATCCCCCAACTCTGCCAATTCATTTTAAAAGAATCTGTTATTAGTAAAATCCTAATGAAGATAAAAATATAAATGATAATTATTAATGGTGACGAGCTTCCTGAAAAGTTTAGCCTTCCATTTTTACTTTATTTCAGATACCTAGAAGAACCTAAAATGATTGGAACCTTCAATGGAAAACAGGCCGGAAAGCATGTGGTACATATTGCTTGTGGGAGCACGTACAGTGCTGCGATCACTGCTGATGGCGAGCTCTATACGTGGGGAAGAGGGAACTATGGTCGGCTTGGCCACGGTGAGCTCCAAATGAACTGCACCTGATAGATATTATTCACTTTTTTTGGTCTCCTGTCTTTACTAAAAGAAGTTTTCCTCTGTCGGGGTTTCTAGGCTCCAGCGAGGACCAGACTACTCCCATGGTAGTGACAGCATTCAAAGGACTGAAGGTGGTGGATGTGGCATGTGGGAGTGGTGATGCCCAAACACTTGCTGTGACAGAGAATGGTAAGCATGCTTCCTGTGGATGATTAAAAGTGCTGGAATTAAAATCCAGGAATTAAAGTTTTTAAAATGTCTGTTAATTAAATTATTGGACAGTATTAAAAAATACCTTTAAAGTTTATGTGACTTGCTCGTTGTTGTTGTTGTGTCAGAACGGTGTCACCTGTTACAGATCCATTAGCAACAGTAGCAGCTGGTGTGTTTCTTGCTCTTGGCAAATGTGGAACAAAGAGTGACAGCATGAAGAAAAACTGTTCTCTAACTGATATGTTCTTAGCCAGCATATCGGACATTTTTAGCCTGATTTTTGATCATAGAAGCCGCTAGAAATCACCCAGTTTACAGTGTTTAGCTCCTCCATCTGTTACCACAGGTCAGGTGTGGTCCTGGGGTGATGGAGATTATGGTAAACTGGGCCGAGGAGGCAGTGACGGTTGTAAGACGCCCAAGCTGGTGGAGAAGCTCCAGGACCTGGACATAGTGAAGGTGTGCTGCGGGAGCCAGTTTTCAGTAGCCCTCACCAAAGATGGCCAGGTGTACACCTGGGGGAAGGGAGACAACCAGCGCCTAGGTCATGGCACTGATGAGCATGTCCGTTACCCAAAGCTGCTTGACAGTCTACAGGGTGAGTGAGCTTGACCTTAACATTGATTTTCAGAAGCTTATTTAAAAACCAAAAAAACCAACAACTTGGCGCATTGTTTGCAATCAGGAAAGAAAGTTGTGGACGTAGCTGTGGGGTCGACGCACTGCTTGGCCCTCACTGACGATGGAGAGGTGCTCAGCTGGGGCAGCAATGACAAGCTACAGCACTTTGATACGCTCTTTTCCAACAAGAAGCAGCCTAAAGCTCTCCCAGGGCTCAACTCCAAACACATAGTTGGAATCTCCTGTGGACCCGGACAGGTAAGATACCATCAGTGTTGGTCTCGTAATGTTAGTAAAGGACGAGACACAGATCAGTTAACATTTGCTTGTTTTCAGAGCTTTGCCTGGTCCTCGAGCTCAGAGTGGTCTGTGGGGAAACGTGTGCCCTTTGTGGTGGATGTTTGCCCCATGACTTTCGAGCAGTTGGACCTGCTCCTGCGGCAGGTCAGCGAGGGCATGGATGGCAGCTCAGACTGGCCCCCTCCGCAGGAGAAGGAGTGCATGGTAGTCGCCACACTCAACCTGCTCAGGCTCCAGGTAAGAAACGACCTCTGAACGGGTGAGGTTTGATTGGAAATGCTCTCAGAAGTAGAATTTTTTTTTCCTCTACATCTACATGTTTGTTTTGTGAAGGAGCAAATGATTTGATACTAAGTCTATATTATACAATATTATTGGCGAGTGGAACAGAATTGTTTCGGTGTGTATATGCTGTTTTTGAACAGCAGTTCTGTGTTTCTCAATCAGTTTCTATTTTTATTTCACTTTGTTTTTAGTTCAGTTTAGTTTTAGTTAGTTTCCAGAGTGAGTTTACTCATTTCACTTTAGCCTTTATTGTTTGGGGAAAAAACAAACAAACAACCTGATTTAGTTTAGTGTTTTATAAGGTTCAGTGTGAGTTTTGGTCATTTTAATTAATACTGTGTGGTGGGCACAAGTCCAAAGCGGTATATCACCATAAGATATCATATATCGGACACCCAGAGTCTCAGTAAACGTGTGCATCAAAGCCTCATCAGGGAAGTTTTAATAATAAATTTTTCCAAACTGACAGGCTAAAACTAAGGAGATTTCCTCTCTATTTTTTATTTTCTTTGCCTAAAATGTTGTTTTTTTCCACATCTACATTTCCTTTTAGTTAACTTTAATGACTTTGCAGTGAAAGAAGACTCAATCTCTTTAGTAAGAATCTCATTTTCTTTGTTTTTTGATAGTCGGGCCTGAGTCATGTCGTGCTGGACTCTTGGTTCAGATTTTCTTGACATGCTTAAAGAGAGAATTCAGTGAAAAGTCCAATTTTGTCTTAGACTTCCCAAAATGATTTTTTTTTTTCTTTTCTTTTTTTTGGTCATACGTCTGTCCTTTGGTTCCCATTTTAAAGATTAAATTATCAACCAACTGAACAATCAAAGAAATGCAAGGAAATAATTATTTATTGCAGCCCTAAACCTTCCCTGTTTTTCCTCAGCTGCATGCAGCCATCAGTAACCAGGTGGATCCAGAGGAGCTGGGGCTGGGCCTTGGAAGTGTGCTGCTCAACAACCTGAAACAAACAGTGGTGGTGCTAGCTAGCAATGCTGGGGTGCTGAACACAGTGCAAGCAGCTGCCCAGGCTGTCCTCCAGAGCGGCTGGTCCGTGCTGCTTCCCACAGCTGAGGAAAGGGCAAGGGCTCTGTCCTCACTACTGCCTAATGCTGGTGAGTACAAATCAAAACATCTGGTAACACTGATTCAGTATGAAAATGAACATTTAATAGTCCATTACCTCGAATCAGTTTAATGCAGAGGCTGAGTTTTTCATTTTTATTTTCCAGCATCTGGAAATGAAATGAGCGTGAGTCCTGGCCGGCGCTTCATGATTGACCTGTTGGTCAGCAGCTTAATGGCTGATGGAGGGTTGGAGTCTGCACTCAATGCAGCCATCACTGCTGAGATACAGGTCGGTGGAGTAAATGCATGAGTCAGCACTTGGATGTCTGTTGGAAGTGCTGAGTAATTTCTGTCATGACTGATATTTGGTTATGTGACACAAGGCTCACTCATTTGTTGGCTCCCCCCACCACAGAATGCCAGTGGAATTCAATTTTAGTTTATTTTTTCAGTGTGAAATGTGGCAGCAGAAGTTGTAGCTGGAAGCGCATAGAAGGAAACAATGGTACCTTATGGGCCTCTGACAGTTGTTGCAGGCTGTGTCGCCACAATGCGTAATTGCTTTTCTGGGGAGGTGCACATCAGGTTGCAGCGTAGTGTTTCAGAAGAATTTGTAGTTAGGATGTGCCTGTGGCATACATTTAGCAAAGTGTAAATTCCACTTTAGAGCATGGACAAAATGTGTGACCAAGGACCAGAACCAGGCCATCAAACATCTCCATGTGGTCCCTGACATCCTAAATGATGGTAATAATTTCGTGTATATATATATTTTTTCATGATAGGACATCGAGGCAAAGAAGGAGGCTCAGAAAGAGAAGGAGATCGATGAACAGGAAGCTAATGCCTCCACCATACACCGGTGTCGCACCATGCTGGACAAAGACCTCATCAACACGGGCATCTATGAGTCGGCAGGGAAGCAAAGCTTGCCCCTTGTGCAGCTCGTACAGCAACTCCTGAGGTACCTGCACAAATTGTGCTGCACATACTCCAATAATGTGTCATCATGCCTCGCTCCCTGCTAGCATATTCATGGATTTAACTTCTGCAGGAACATCGCCTCCCAGACCATAGCAAGGCTAAAAGATGTTGCTCGTCGCATCTCAAACTATTTGGAGGCAGAGCATGTCAGTAAGGAGCGCTCTGCATCTCTGGACCTACTGCTCCGCTTCCAGAGGCTGTTGGTCAGCAAGCTTTACCTGGGAGTCAATGGCACAGAAAATGTTCATGGATACAGTAAGTCTCTTCCATCTCTTTAGTTTATGTGGACAGAGGTTATAAGTAGGGCTGCACAATGAAAAGGGCACAAGCAGTGCAGTGCTGTCTCAGTGAGGTGGCCAGTGAGGCACATATATGCATCCCATGTGTGATTTGGCCATAAATCTGACATCAACCTAACCTGATGTGCCTTCTGTTCCAACCAGCTGATTGGTTCGGCACTGTGCCCGGTGTCATGGATGGACATGGATGGAATGAGTGGTGTCGACTTCATGTTGACTATCTCATGTCTATTGACGAAATGTTATTTCACAGTAATTGTTTTTATGGTTTTAGTCCCCACCTCTAATTAAAAATGAGTTGCAGAAAGGCAGTGTGTGATTTCTCCGGTCCTTTTCTAGATCCTGAGCTCCTGGGTGTTGGTTCCTTGTTAAAAAAGTACATCGCTTTGTTGTGCACTCACATTGGAGACATCCTCCCAGTGGCAACAAGTATCGCTTCTACTGGTTGCCGCCACTTTGCCGAGGTCTCTCGTGTCATTGAAGGAGATCTAACTGGTAAAAAAAAATTCCCTCAGACTTGAATTTGCGGCATATTCAAGCTTTAGACATGTTTGCGACACAGTACTGAATACTGGACTTTTTTGTTCTTTGGTAGGAGTGCTCCTCCCTGAGCTGGTGGTGTCCATCATCCTTCTCCTCACCATTGACGCTGGTCTGATGCAGGAGACCGGCTCGATCCCTCTCCTGGCTGGACTCCTGGAACACTTGGACCGTTTCAACCACCTGGCTCCAGGACACGAGAGGGACGATAATGAGGATCTGGCCTGGCCAGGCATTATGGGTAAAACAACATCTGTGTTTTACTTGACAGACATCCTAAATTTTAGGGCGAAGATGAGATGCTACTCGGTGCATTTGTGTTTGGACTGTAACTAGATTTTCTGCTGTGTTGGCAGGGTCTTTCTTTACAGGGCAGAGCTCCAAGAACAATGAGGAGGTTTCACTCATCCGCAAGGCTGACCTGGAGAATCACAACAAAGACGGCGGCTTCTGGACTGTAATAGATGGAAAAGTGTATGACATCAAAGACTTTCAGGCCCAGTCCCAGTCACTAACAGGAAACAGTATCCTGGGTAAGGCTAAAAAGTAGTTTTAGAATGTGATGTGACATCCAGGATTAATTAAAATACTACAGGGGCACCCTAACTGCTCACTGTTGCAAACATGGCTGATGTGTAAATGGATTTTTTTTTTTCTTTTCTTAAATACGCCAGCTACTGATGGTGTAACAACATACACTTACATCTAGACTTACTGCTGTACTCTTGGGTTACTCAAAGGTTTCTTTTGTGCCTTGAAAGAGAGACTAAAAATAACCCCCAAGTGAAGCTCTGAGACTTGTAGTAGTTTCTATATTTCAGGCATGCAAAGAGGCTGGAGTTATAAGAGAACTGATGTCAGAACTCATGCCATTTGTTCTTTGCGGTTTAACAGCCCAGTTTGCAGGAGAGGACCCTGTGGTTGCTTTGGAAGCTGCCCTGCAGTTTGAAGACACTAGAGAGTCCATGCAGGCCTTCTGCGTTGGCCAATATATGGAGGTACCAGTTGTACTTTTGTTTTAAACACAACTTCTTTTCTTTTTTGGTGGCTCTAGCCTTTGATATTGGGACATTTGATCTTTTTCAGCCTAACCAGGAGACGGTCACTACTCCAGACCTCAGCAGCCTTTCTTCTCCACTTATTGACACTGAGAGGAACCTGGGGCTGCTGCTGGGTCTGCACGCCTCCTACTTGGCCAAGAGCACCGCCCTGTCCCCCATGGAGATTGAATGTGCCAGTGGGTTTAATGATTTTACATCAGCCTGGTTTATAAATTTATACTTCAGGTTGGAATTCATTTAACACAAGTGTTTGCTCTCTGCACAGAATGGCTCCAGTCCTCCATATTTTCAGGGGGTCTGCAGACCAGTCAAATCCACTACAACTACAATGAGGAGAAGGACGAAGACCACTGCAGCTCCCTGGGCACAACCACTCCTGATAAGGCCAAACTTTACTCCCGCAGAATAACTCTCAGCGATCACGCACAGCCTTTCCTGCAGGCCATTGCTGACAACAACACTCAGGACCACACTGTGAAGGTACAAGCAAGGCAGAAATGACTGAAGAGGTTGTTTCACAGTGAGGAGGAGGCTGATAGGTAATAATGTCATGTTTTGCTTTTTGTTTGGGATATTTTAGGACTTCCTATGCCAAATAGAGCGCTGCTGTAAGCAGTATCATCTTATTGCGCCCATCACCTTCCTCCCGGAGCACCCTGTGGAGGAAGTTGGTCGCCTGCTGCTCTGCTGCCTCCTCAAGCATCAAGACCTCGGTAACTTAGCAACTGAACCCAGACTGGTCGCCTGAGGAGGAATTGGAGGCTAATTATGGCTCACTAAATGTGTTTTTTCTTGTGTTTAATTATACTGAGATTCATGAGTTTCCTTCATGTAACACTGCTAATACCGCTCAAAGATAATCGTGTCCTAATGAAACTCATCGATGCTGAGTTTCATGTGAAGTTTTAAATAAAAACCTTTCCTGTCACAGGTCACGTTGCGCTCTCACTTGTCAGTCAATGTGCCTTGGGTGTGGACCAAGGAAAGCAGAGGTCCCTCCCTAAATCTGTGATTGACGTGTGCCGTATGGTCTACCAGGCAAAGTGTTCTTTAATTAAGGTATGCTTTCTGCTTTTGAAATATTTACACGTCATGCGCAGTTAACCTGTGATGCAAAATGAAGCAGCAGGATAAATGGAAATGCTAATGCAATGATTGCTTTGTCTTATTATAGACCCATCAGGACCAAGGCCGCTCTTACAAGGAGGTGTGCGCCCCTGTTATAGAGCGTCTGCGCTTTTTATTTAATGAGCTGCGTCCAGCTGTAAGCAACGACCTGTCTATAGTGTCCAAACTGAAGCTGCTGAGCTCCCAGCCACGCTGGAGGAGCATCACCCAGAAGCTCATCAGGGATCGTAGGAAAAAAAGAGGTGGGGCATTCAGAATCTACTGCGGGGTAACAGTTTTTTACTTTATAATCCATCTGCTGTTTGTAAATGTGACTTATCTTTTTTTTCTTTTTTTTTTTTT